>SJJU01008009.1:0-11724 GCA_012932125.1 Conopomorpha cramerella
GGGGGGGGGGGGGGGAGGAATTGTTGCATGGCTCTAAGGGTCTACGGCTTTCGCCTATCACTACTAAGTATAAATTAAAAAGTTCTTCCTCAGTTCTATTAAAACAAGCCAATTTCCACATATCTTTATAAAAATCTTTATTATCAGTATCACTTTACGAAAATAAGTAAACACGTATTTTAATAAATGAAAATTGATTAGACAGACGTTTATCTAGAGGTTCATTGTGATACCCTCGCGCGATATTAGCGACATCTCACAACAAAAAAAAGAAACTATTTCAAGCTGTCAGATGGTTGTCAAATAATTCCACAAAATGCTGCACAATCTGAATAAGTTCTCGACTCGAAATCTTTATCTTAACATGTTTTATTATTTATACAAGGTCAAATTAAAAACGATAGCGAAACCCGAGAAAATCACTTAGCCTATGATACCAAACTACGTACTTTTCCCAAGGAAAAATTACCTCTTCATATAACTTAGCAACCATCAGGGGCTTAAGTCTACTACACTCTGGTAGTTGCAACGCTCTGACATCGTAGCGACAAACGATGTGATCAGAAATGAAGTGATCCGACAGAGAACCAAAGTCCTCGACATAGCTCATCGTTTTAGCAAGCTGAAGTGGCAGTGGGCCGGCCATATTAGCCGTAGAACCGATGACCGTTGGGGAAAACGAGTTCTCGAGTGGAGACCGCGTCTCGGCAAACGGAGTGTAGGAACGCCCTCAGGCAAGGTGGACTGATGATATACGCAAGATGGCTGGCAGACGCTGGATGCGAGAAGCCGAAAACAGATCACAGTGGCGTGCATTTGGAGAGGCCTATGTCCAGCAGTGGACAAGTATGGGCTGATGATGATGATGAAACGATGTGCATTGCTGATTTCGTTACATTAATTTTCACTGGCGTTCGTAGTAAAACAGCGATGCATATAGTTTTCCGCCTAGATGCCAGAGCGATGCAATACGAGAGTACAGTAGACTTTACGCTCTGATAGGTAAATTAGTATAAAGAGGTGTTTTTTTTTCGTTTACCTCGAGAAACTTGTTTGGTGTAGGCTGAGTGACTTCTCGAGTTTCGATTTTCGATCGAGTCTATCCCATCTCTTGATGGCATCGACATGATTAACATAGAAATTCTTAGTACATTTTAGTATGCGCTTCAAATCGTATTACGTGCTTCTTGGCCGTCTATATTACGACTACCATCACGAGACATGTAGCGTTAATAATAGTAACAAATACTTACAACAGTTGTATCAAACCACCCTCATATAAAGGTGGGTATTCACTCTTGAGTGTTACTAATAAATAACTAAGTAGAGAAAATATCATAAAGGCGTCATGGCTACCAGCGCTCTGTGCGCAAAGTATCGTGTTCTCTGTGAGCGGGTCGACGTTATAGAGAGAGATGTTATTGCGCTGGACCAACTTGCCGCTGAGATTACTCTCTTCTTAGGTTAATTTGTTTAGATTCAAATTAAAAACAAACAAACAATAAGTTGCATAAAATATGTAGGTACTTATACACACACAGGCCTACCTAATAATTATAACATTCGTAGTAGGTAGTATTCTAAGCTTCTGAATATAATTGTACCAAAAAACGACTGACTTGATGTCGTGCAGGACAACATACATGCCAAAGACGGGCTCATAAAAATTGACGTCGAGGAACATGTGAAAAAGCGAACGTAGAAACTTACACGCGAAATCAGGTATTGCAATCCTCAATTCCTCATTGCTCAGTTTTTTTAAATGTGGTTACCACACTTGACTTTTTTTTTGAGACCATGTATGGCTCCAATTAAAAGGTCCGGTTATTTATTGTATCCACGATAACGTCCAATGCATGTACAAGATATTTTTTTAATGGATTAAATAACATAATTTGGAGCCAATTTATGACCACTGTATCAAATATATTTATAGATATATATCATCATCATCATCATCATCAGCCCATACTTGTCCACTGCTGGACATAGGCCTCTCCAATTGCACGCCACTGTGATTTGTTTTCGGCTTCTCGCATCCAGCTTCTGCCAGCCATCTTGCGTATATCATCAGTTCACCTTGCCTGAGGGCGTATATATACATAATATATATATTGTTGCCTTAAAACCGTAACGCCTGTCAGCACCAACCCTTACGAGTATAGAGATTACGCTTCGCTTCCGGACAAGGTTAGCGGAAACAATGGGCTGAGCTGGTCGCAAGGTCGACGGCGGCGGCGCGGCGGCGAGGGCGGCGTCTTGCCAATACGTTACTTTGTTACACGATATTGAGTTTTATTTGCATTAATATATTACGTGAAATGATATGTTATTTGTATAAACCTATAAACTGCAGATGTTATATTAAAAGTTTCAACCGGGTATTGCGGCGCGAAATGAATAAAAGATAAGCATTCAGTTTACCTTTGTACACGACAGTATAGGGTGATCCTGTAATACAATTTTAAATGGAATCCTACTGTTTCTGAAGACCGACGATAATAATTTGTTCTGTACTGTTTCTGAAGAACGAAAAAAAACTTTGTCACTGTCATCCAGCTTTGTGTTATACTACTATATATGTATGTAATAGCACTTATACATACATACATTTCACGCCTGTCTCCCAGAGGGGTAGGCAGAGACTACAGATCTCCAGCACTTATAACGATGAAATAAACACATTTTTCATTTAATTTCATTGCAAGAATTTCCGACTTTGATAAACGATCGACATAAACACCGTAGCGTCATCTTTTAGAAAATAGCATACTGAATTACAAAATATGCCTCATTGTATAACGAAAGAAAGTTTTTGCTATTGTATTATTAATGGTAATAATAATATCAAGGACACTATAATAATATGAAGCCGTGGTAATCGGTAAATAATGAGTGTGTGTTGGCTTTTTAGCTGTTATCCTTAGGCTCAGTTTACGTGAAGACTATACTACATGAAGACTATAAACACGGAAATTCTCGGGAATCAGCGTTAGAGACTACAGCCATGCAATAGACATTTTTTTTTACTTCGTGTGTACTTAGTGCGTTCCAATGTTCGCTGTCATATGTGCCGGGGAATGTAAATTAGGCCTTTATATTTCTAAAAATTCATCCTACTAATATTATAAACGTGAATGTTTGTATGTGTGGATGGATATTTGTTACTCTTTCACGCAAAAAGAACTGGACTAATTTTGATGAAACTTGGCAGCGTTGTAGCTTATAAACTAGAATAACGTATAGGCTATAAATTATATTGGTAAAACAACGTTTGCCGGGTCTGCTAGTAAATAATAAATCTGCTGTACAATTTAAAATTGGTTATCGACTATAAGTTTCGATTCCGCCTTCAAATGATCCACGAGTATATCAGTCTCGGGCACCCCCAATAATAGTACACGGTATTCTTATTTAGGTTATGTGTGTGTCATTTTACTGTATCAGAATCTGGCACCTATAGTACAGGATAGCCTAGTTTGGGGGCTCAGCTAACCATTATAATTTTCCTCGATTTTTCATCCTAAATTATTGTCAAAGGCACAACTAATACGTATGAACGCAGTTTTGACTACACCACTTTTAATTCTTTATTTTATTTCCCATGATGCAGGCCACATTTAAGAAGGATAGGTTTTTATTCGGGCAAAAAAAACATGCAGTTAAAGGTTAATTAAATTTGTCTAAATTATTGTTTTTCAGAGCACACCAACTCCGTCCATCTCGCCCACGTATCCCGGGCTGGGTTTCGGGCCCATGGGCCCCGTAGCCCCGCTGCCGGGCGACCGGCCCCGCGCCGCTGCCGCCGCCGCCACCTCGTCTCCCAGCGAGCCCTCCAAAAAGGAGCGGACCCTGGTCATAGCTGCATTCGAGTTCCATCGTGTTGAAACACCGTTTCTCATCGGATTGTGGATATTCTTCGCCAGTATTGCTAAGATATGTGAGTATATTATGTACTTACCTACACTCGTTATATACATCTTCCATCAGTACATAGTATTTTTTTATCTCTATCACTATGAACAAGCGTTTGACCACCATCCTGCCAAAACAAAGTCGCCTTCCGCTGTCTATTAATATGTTTTGATGCGGTTTTCTTCAATAGATAGAGTGAAGGATCTCACAAGAAGGTGTATGTGACTCAATATTGTTCACCGGCTATATAGGCGCGAACGACAAGCTCGAGCTTACCTTTATTTTACCACACACATTATAAGTACCATACACTTTTTGGTAGTGTGACTACGACGCATGCAACTGCGTCGAAACGTTCGAGTAAAATAACAAAGGTAAGCTCGAGCTTGTCTTTTATTATATATTCGCGCCTATATACCCGATGATGAACAATAACAAAGTTTGCTGTTTGCCGGGTCAGTTACTAAATTATATAATTCTGAAAGTAGTAATATTGAATATAAGATGACAATACTAATTACTTTCTTTTTCGTTATTTTATTTGTCCTTAAAACAGTTCTTTTTTATCAGCTAGCTCACGTCAATTGACATATTTAAATGTTTTGTGTAAAAAAAAGTGTGACCCGGAAGTTTTGCTCACCAGTGTATGTATGTACATACATACCTATAATATCTACAGCGTTGAATCATAAATAGCTTGGAAACTCTTGACAAACTTTGTTCACTTATTTTGTATTGTGATCGACATTGATTTGGGGCGACAACAGACTTAAAAATTAACGTCGTTACGCAAGCGACGCTTCAAAACATCAATATTTTGGTTACACCTTATTCGAGGACGTCTGACCTTATCAAGTTTTATTTAATAAAGTGATTCTTGAGGAAAATTTATATGTATAATACTTGCATACAATAGGAGAGAAACACTGTAGAGGCCGCGTAACCACCGAGAGCCTAGAGAAGCCAATGAAAAATGCCAAAGGAAAAGCATCATAAGCGATTTATTGCCACTAAAACAAGCTTTTCCAATGACAAACCGAATTGATACCAAAGTAATAAGAATGACAAGACAATAACAATACAAAAATATTAAATAAAAAATGTCGAAAATAAAGGTAAAAAGCTCTAAAAAATATGAATATAAAACCGCTCCGTCACAACTGTTGATACTATATTGGAAAAACAACGTTTGCCGGTTACTTACTATAAAATCAAAATCTGTCAAGTATATTCTAAAAGCTACATATAGATAACTGTACATAATATCTACTGCAAGTATAAATAAGTATGGAAAAATATAAATTATTTTCGCTTCTAACTCACAGCCATTCGATGGAACTGCATTAGATTTACAGAAAAGTTAGGTCTAATTTCCGGTGGCCTTTTTGCAAGTGATCTATGTATTATCTAATATATAAAATTTCAAAAGGGGTACGTCAGGACCGTAACAAATGGAGATCTGTAGTCTCTGCCTACCCCTCTGGGAGACAGGCGTAAAATGTATATACATACGTATGTATTTTTAACAGAAATTAATACTGAAACTACGCGAATGTAATCGCGGAGCGTCCACTAGTCTTTTAGTACATTTCCTTGTGGCAATGTTTACGAGTTCAGCCAGCCGATAGTAAATCTGATATTATGATCATAGCGATCCCGAGCAATTACATTTCAGAACCCGATTGCCGCTCGTGCGGATAGCGCTCAATGACGTCATGTGTGACGTCATGAGTGGGCTTGTGCACGCCATAGCGATAATACGGAATGACGTTTACTGCACCCCCAGCGGCGATAAGAGCATTACGGAGCGCAGCCAAAGGGTTCAGTGCGAAATGATCATATATATCTTAGCGCAAGTGGATATCAAAACATGTGAGCACCACGCTTTGCTCCCATGTTCTGAGATAGCCATGAGGAAACCACAAAATATTTTATCAGATTTTGTGGTTTCCTCATGGATGCGATTGTCGACACTAAAATAAATTTAAATTGAATCATACCTGAAGGACCAGTTTATAAAAAAAAAACATCCAAAAAGGTTGATCAAGTCAAAAAATTCGAGGTCAAAAACATTTAAAAAGACCGCCGAATTGAGAACCTCCTCACAGTAAAAAAAGTTGTAACCAAAATATTGATGTTTTGCAGAGTCACTTGTGTAACGACGTTATTTTTTTATTTTCGTTATCTTATTATATATTTTTATTAGTTTTAAGTTCGTTATCGCCCCAAATCAATGTCGATCACAATACAAAATAAGTTAACAAGGTATGCCAAGGGTTTCGCTCCCAAGCCCCTAACCGCTAGCTTTAAACTAATATTGTTTACTATGTGTGACAGTGACAGTGCTATACCACTCAACTAGCGCTATCCTTGTCACACAGCGAGAACAATCTTACTAATGTTATAAATGGGAAAGTGAGTTTGTTTGTTTGTTCCGCTTTCCCGCCGTAACTACTGAACCGATTGCTTTGAAATTTTGCAGACGTATAGTTTGAAGTCCGGTTTAAATAATAGGGTAAAAAATTGATATTCCCGAGGGAAATCAAAAATATTCCTTTATACCGCAATATAACTGAAGTCCACGCGGGCGAAGCCGCGGACGGAAAGCTAGTATTACTATAAAGCCCCATGATACGGGGGCACATATATTAAGAAAATGACTTCGACTTTCACAATCGAGACGTTAACAATAACAACAGTAGACAGGAGGAAATGTCTCAAATTACTTCGTCCGAATAACATCAGGCACGTGTAACTCAATAGATGAAAACGACCTTTGCAAAGTTCAGTTCCTCAATAGGTATTTATCCCAAGGGAATACTCACGTAACTGTTTTGCTCTACTGAGTGCAAAAAGACCCCAAAATAAGCAATGGTCTTAGAAACGTTCTTGGGCTCGTTAATACGAAGAACGTTTACTATGGCGACAATGCGGGGAAAAGAAAAAGAAATATTTCGTATCCATACAAAATCGACGATGTTCTGCCTCGAGAGGTAACATTTTGGAGGGGAGAGATGGAGGAGATGAAAAAAAGTTTTTCGTTTCCCCGCATTGTTGCCATAGTAAAAGTTGTTAATATTGACAAGCTCAACAACGTTTCTAAGACCATTCCTCGGGGTCCTTTTACACTCAGTATGACCTCGTCATATACAAATGTTTGCAAAACACGAGAATATAGCAGCCCATGAGTGACTTTCTCGGGCTTCGCCAGCGTTTTTTATTTAGCGTTGTATATATATTTATTTATTTATTTACATTTGACACGTATACTTACATACACAATTACAAAATAAAGAAAATTGAACAATTACACAGTGGACAAGTATGCAGCTGTGAATCTCGTGTCGAATTGTAGTGTACATACATACATACACTTCACGCCTGTCCTCCCAGAGGGTAAGGGGCAGAGACTTACAGATCTCCATTTGTCACGATCCTGACCATTACCCCTTTTCGCTTCATCTACAGCATACATCTTTTTCAATACACGGACCTCCGGGTTTCGGAGTACTTTTCCCACGCCACCTTCGGCCAGGACATCACCAATCTGGTCTGTATATGTCCTTCTGGGCGACCTCTACTCACCCGGCCCATTACATCACCCATATAAATCTCTTTCGTCAATCGACTTTCATCCATTCTCTCCATATCTTTGCGGATAAATCGATGTTTATTGTTTATTTTATTACATTTTATTATAATTTATGTTTAATTAAGCAACTTACCTACCTACGTATAAAAGAGCGGCCTCCCCTAACACAGGTTTTTACTTAACAGGGGCGGCCAGCAAACTTGTAATTTTGAATATGCTATTTTTCATTATTTCATTTTCATGTACATAAAAAATAGAATACAATAAAAAAAAGGAACAAGTATGGGCTGATGATGATGATGATGAACAATTACACGAAACGAACACAGAAATTAACAAGTAAACATTGTCGGATAAGACGCATATGCAAAAGGGCGCTGATTTAGTGTGTGCTGGGAGTGACGTGGATTAACACAACACTCCCAGCGCTGATCTTCCATCAGTACCCGAGATACATATACACAGTACAGTCTTTCAAGGACCTTTTGTTGCGTGAGTGCTGAATATTTAATGCAATTTCTTGTCACTCCTGTGTTTCTCCCTTCCTTGATTAGTTTTGGGTGCTTTATTTATGCTCGTACTAGATGACCCAGCAAACATTGTTTTGCCAAAATTATTTTGCCAATATACATTATTTACAACATTATTTTTTCAGTTGAAAAGGAGCCTATGCCCGTTCTCAGTGCTAAATTATCTGTATATCAAATTTCATTTAAATCGGTGCAGTACTTTTGTCGTGAAAATCTGAGACAGACAAACATACATACGTTATTTTCGAATTTATGATCGTTCATCAGTTTCTGTCTGCTGGTGTAAATTAACTATTTTTGTATTTTATTTTTGATAATGTTTTTTGTTATTACTGTCACTCCTTAACACAGGCAATTTTTCGGCTTCTCGCATCTAGCTTCTGCCAGCCAACTTGTGATGTCAAATCATCAGACAACTGAGGGCGTCCTAGGTTAATTTCGTTTGTCGAGACGCGGTCTCCACTTTAGAACTCGTTTACCCCAACTGCCACTGCCACTTCAGCTTGCTAATTGATGAGCTATGTTGATGACTTTGGTTCTCTGTCCGATTACCTCGTTTCAGATACAATACTTCAGCAACAAACAACAAAACCTGTTTGTGACAGAAAAAAATTCTGTAAACTTCCAATACAGCATCCGTAACTACTTAGTTGATAAATGTTGTTTGTTACCTTTTCTTACAAAGTCTGTTAGCCCATAAACTTTTTGGTGGAACTCATTTCCTAAGTTATTTTGCGGAAACTTTTTACCTTCGCAGTCACATCATTAATCTTTTTGTATTTGCATGTCATTTTCAGATGCCTTCAAAGAACACACTGAAATGACAAGATTTTATGTGATACTAGTGGACGCCCCGCGATTTCAGTTTCCATATTTAGGTTTATTAAGGCTGTGAGTTAGCGATTTGTAAGGTTGAAGGCCGGTATTGACATTCTTAACTCATTGTTATGCTAAATGTAGCTCAAGGGTCCTTGTGATCCTAGGGTCCTCTCCACACCATTTTAGGGATTAGGGGGTGGAGTGTACGTAAATAAGAAGTATTTTGTGTTAAAAAGAATACAAAATTTCAACGGCTCATCGCATTCTTTTGTTAAGTTAACGCACGGCTACGCTGGTCTACGATATTCCGTAGCTCGTAGTAGAGTCCCGTAGCGCGTAGTCAAATACTAGTCCCGTAGTAGAATTTAAGTCAAGTTATTTTTAAGCGACTTCAATAAAGGAATCTTTCTCAATTCGACGCTATATTATGTTTTTTATGTTTGTCCGCCGATAACTCGGTCGTTTATGAACCGATCTTGATGTTTTTTTTTTATTGGAAAAGAAAATATTTCAACGTTCAGGGTTTAATGATGGCAGACCCAAGAAATCGAGGAGAACTTAAGAGAAAAGCATATGAGCGGGCGACTTGTACTTGAAGTCAGTTATTTTTTCTTAAAAATTGTATAACAGCTATTGAATGGTACCAATAAAAACAAGTGTTTGTGAAACACAACAAACAATACAAACAGTGTAGCCGTATGGTAACAGCGCAAACAGAATACAATATGTGTCACCATCCTAACTTTTTCCGTCCTGGGGGTCTGTCCGAGGCGACCGAGAGAACTCTTCAAAGGACAAGCAGCAGCGCTCTGTGAGTTAAATCCCAACACCATTGCGATCGCCAACCCGACTGCCAGGCGTGGCGATTATGGTAATTTACGTCAAATTATCATGAAAGTGGTTGGGAGAGGCTCTAGCCCACTAGAGGACGTCATGTGGCTGATGATGATAAAGTGTATGAAATAATGTTGTCTCACATATATCCAAATGGATAGTGATCGAAGTTTAACTACTCACTGCATGCCGAATTTATTTTTATTAAAACATTAAATAAAAGAGAGCGACTGTAGTCCAGTTGGTCGGATACTTGACTTGCAACCGGGAGGTCGCGGGTTCGAGTCCGGCTACTGGACGTGTACCAATGGGACTCTTTTTCAGAGCCTATGTACGCAACGCAACGCTCGTACGGTGAAGGACAACATCGTGATGAAACCCGCACACCACAAGGTGTGTGAACCCTATAACGGCGATGGGCTCACCCCCTGTCACGTTGGGTTAAATACGATTGGTGAACCGTGGGCATTTGCTTATTAAGCAAGTGCCTCTGCCTACCCCGTTTTGGGATTAAAAGGCGTGAAGTGTATTTTTTTTAAATAACCGAGAATAAAATATTTTCTCAGTTAGCTTGTTTTTCTAATTATCGGTGTATTATGTCTCTATGTATGTATAGATTAAATTATCTAGACAGGACACAGATTTTTTGGGCCCTTCGGATTCAGGACCCCATCATAAAAGTACGATCACATACATTTTCGTGGTCAACTCGACCTACTTATTCGTCAATAACTCAGACTAACGAAATTTGATGTGACCAATTATATAGTTGTTTTTGGTTCAGTTCTTTATTCCTGGTCTTGTTATTGGTGGCAGGTGATGACTTCACTCTGGGAAAAATAGCCAGAAGTACGTGTTAAATGGCAGAATGATATTATTTTCCTAATTCCCTATTCAGCCCACGCTGAAGTGGGCTAAGTTGACCCTGGAATCGCCTAATTTGTGCTGTCTGAGTTTGTTATTGGATCTGTCACATTGGTGCGCCCCGCCGTCGCCTCGGTGCCGACGTCCTTGCGTCAGAACGCGTTAAGTCAGACGCAATCCAATGCCGTCCTTGAAGAGAACCAACATCTTGTACAGTATTAGACGTGGAACGTGCCGTTTGAGGGTCTCGGGACACAGATAAATAAAATGGATGAGCTGGTTTTGAGAGCAAGGCTGGCATTATAGATAAATGACAAATTATCGCGGGACATTTCACACATGGTCGTTTGATGCCAAAATTGTGACCAGTATACTGAAACTACCGTCAAGCTCCGAACACTGATATCGATAACCTTTTGTTCCGCCCTAATAGTGTTTGTGTAAAGACAGAATTAAGCTCAAATGTCACTTGAGTAGTTATTCACTTAAGTAGTTGTAGTCAGTAAGAGTTATGACATATAAAACTGTACGAATATGTGTCTCAAACATATTCGTACAGTTGTACTAATATACAACGTTTTTGGTTAATGTTAGAATGACAGTATACTTATGTGTGTATTAATGATTGATTTTCTTATTGTTCCTTTTATTATTACTGTTTTTCTCGTGTGTGTTAGTTCTTAAGTTGGTAAATAAAGATAAACAGAAACATATAAACAGTTGTGTCAAAATTTACCAATTACAGGTTTTTCGAAAACGACTTGTCTCGAGGCGTGAATCAGTAATAATACAATCTTTGTAGTTAAGCTTTTTGGGTATCATTTTTGAAGAACGGAATGGCCACAGGGTATGAAAATACACATTACATGAAGGCGAGCGAAACTGTCCTGTTTTATCTCTTGGCGCAGAACCCTGCGACCTTGTTTTGGGTCGTTCCATAAATAATTCATCCGTCCACATTTACCTAACTTAGCGTGGAATAATAGACAAGAATGAAGAAAATGGCGTTGCTCCATGAAAATTGTGTCAAAGCAGTTAAATAGAGACAGAAAAGAATTTCTTTATTCGTATGATAATGCATAATCATGGTTTAACGCATCAGCAAGTTCGGGGAGATAATATCATTGAATTTAATGTAGTAAGTAATCTTACTACATTAAATTCAATGAT
>SJJU01008013.1:0-13708 GCA_012932125.1 Conopomorpha cramerella
CTTGCTAAAGCAAATGCCCACGGTTCACTAAGCGTGTTTATCCGAACATGACGGGGGGTGCCCAATCTGTTATAGGGTTCCCACACCTTGTGGTGTGCGGGTTTCATCACGTCTGTCGAGCGTTGCGTTGCGCACAGTTCAGGTACCTAGTATGTTATGTATAGGTAAGTTTTGTTGCCTGTTTATATTGTCAAGGGTATTTTATGCGACAATTATTAGCATTTATATTTAACGGAAAATTGTTATTATTTCTTTCTATCATATTTCATGTGCCAAATTAGGTAACCAATAGCAAATTGGGCATACTTATTTGAAAATGCGCATAATTATCATAATGATATTGAACAAAAAATAAATGACTTAAATTAATTATTGGTAATTGTATCTAATAAGTAGTTAAATGTTTATTTGCCTATATTGAAAATGATTAATATATAAAGTTTACAACATGTATTTTTATAGTAAGGCATAAATATCTGTATGTTAGGCAACGTATACAGAGATTTATTTATACCGGATTTGAAATTACGACGTCCTGTAAGGGGCGGATATCGAAGCGTAAAAATTAACGATAGAGGTATAAAAACCTGCATGCATCCATTCACTTACCTGTCTAATATTTTATGGACAGTGGAAAGTGATACAAGGATCTTTGGGCGTGTGAGTTATTGCTGAATATTCTATAAGATTGTCACTTCTCTACCAATGTCTCTCAATCTCGGCTTGTATTAAGTGTCTTTTTATGCTTGTCTTGTGATAATATGGAACAATATCCATGTAAGGAAGACTTTAATTAAATAATTCGGTGACAAACTTTTAATCCACGCGCCAAAATATCCTTGTAGCATCGAACGTCTTATGCAATGTAGAGTTTTTTTTTATTACAACGTAAGAACAAACGTCGCGTTCATAATAGCTATTCTCGCACGAGACAGCTAATAACAGTAATTCCAGTCATAAAGCTATCAGACAAATTTCTAATGTTAATGTGAGAAAGATTCGTTCTAAGGTTGTTTGTATTTTCTCCATTTGTACCATGGGAAAGACTGTGTTTGCGGCGAACGAGCCGATTGCCGGTTGTAAGTAACAGACTCTACGTGCCTCCGAGACGTGCTTCGGTCGCCGGTAATTGGCAGCACACCTTATTGGAAAAACGATTTTCTTTCTCTCTTACGAATGAAATAAGTGCTCGCTTCAAGCGTGGAATCTGACCGACATGTGACCTGGATTATAGAAACGCACGAAAAATCAAATACGCCCATTTTTCGCGAGGTCATTGATAAAAACTTATAAAACGGGAACCACGCTACGTATCACTAAAAAGGGTTAGGTTACACGTACACAAAATTTGTTCCGAAAGCCGGCGCTCTCCTGCTGTTCGAGTGATCCTATTTAAATAAGGATTTACGCAAAAAATAATCATAACGTTTGCCTGTTACGTTTGGCTAAATCACCACCATTCAGTCAGTTACATTTCGCAGCAAATATTGAGTAAATACTCAAACTATGAAAGATACAAGTTTCTAAAATTACTAGTTCACATAACTAGGGAAGTGATTTAGTAACTTATACTGACTTCAAGCAACTTATCACTAGTGCAGTAGGCAATTATTAGGTATGAGAAAACCTTGCAACTATCTATTTACCACGCATTGCACGTTGGCCTGTTTCATTATAAACTGTCCGCTCGGCTGTTGATTGACAAAACCACTGAATTGAATATCCGAGTTTCCTGTTCCTCGAACGCACGAACAGGTGATGCGTTTTTTTTTTAATTATCGTGAACGCATTGTTTACATAATTCGCGCCATTTTAAAAGTCGGCCATTGTTCTTTTCTTTAGGCATGCACATTTTTCGTATGAAACTTATGGGAATCGGTGTGGACAATCGCAAAATTAGCGAGTGAAAGTATGTCAGGAAGTGGCAATGATAATGGGAGTAGTGTGTCCTGTAAGCATTAGTTTACGTAAGTAATGCTAATAGACATGCTTCCTGGGCAGTTGCGTGCAACGTAAGTAGGTAATTCATAAATAGGCAAGTAGATTCCATTGTGTCAATTCAGTGGGGCAAATGAAAATAAGTGCACTTACGTGTAAGATTCTCAACACAATAATGATTAGATTACACTGACAGCTTAATAGGTATACTGTACACTTCAGTTTCATTTTGTTTGTTATAGAATAAGACCATTTAGTTAGTTACGTAAGTATTATACCTACCTACTTTTACTTTTTAGGGAATTACGGAGTTACATTAGCTCCAGAGCGGCACAGAAACACATTTTCGTGTTTCCTTTGTTACGATGAATTAAGTTGAAATAATAGGCATTGAATCTGCATTAATGAAATAAGTTACCTTACCTACCCAATATAGGACGAACGTCCTAACTTCAAGTATTATCTGGCTTTAAACAAGAATTCCCTATCACTACAGCCAAGGACTATAATAGGTTTTGATCCAGAGAGGCAGTTTGCATGACCTCCGGTGTTCTGTCGTGGATACCACATGAAATAGGTAATCAACTTAAATACATATAGAAATAGAGATATAAAATATGTATTGCATATCATTTCACTTTGAAGTCCCTAATCAGTGAAATGATATGCAATACATATTTTATATCTCTGTCTCAGTCTCAGTGAGTATTACTACAAACGAGACAAATTACCTTTTGGAAGAGCATCACGAACGAATGCAAGACAATCCTAGCGGAGCTGACGTTGTAATCAAACTTTCTGCTCCGGCCATAATCATATCAGTTTAATTAGTTTCTGTACTGTTCAGTAAATCGTCTAAGAACTTAGTAAGTAGTTCTTTACAAGGTCAATATTGTCAGTGGCGCAAGACATAGGACAAGGGCTAGACCAATTTGTAAGCTAATTGAATTCACAATAACTTGCGTTCGTTAATCCAAAGCTCTCATTCCCAGAGGATATCGTAATAATAGTGAAGGCTGATGCAGTTCCGAACATTTTTTATGCCTAATCGCCCAATGCCATAGCAACGTCGTTTTCGTTCACCGTAAATAATCAAAGTGTCCGAATGATAACGTGACCTCCAAAATATACAATTGCAAACGATACAAAGGTCCAGTCAATCGATACTGGTCACAAATTGTGGGAAATGCATTCCTCACACGTCTAGCCGAGTAGGTACATAAATAACGTCTTTGTTTGGAGCTGCGGAACTATGGCTCGGTGTGACCTTCCTCTTGGTTCCTCTGCGAGGTGACCGATAGCGGACGGATAAAAGGAAATCAATCAAGACGTGAAGTAGTGTCTCTCGTAATGATTGTCTGCAACCTTGGTTTGAAGTGAAAAATTGCTATTTAAGAACCTATAAGTACGCAACGTGTGAACATTTTTTTTGTCGCTTAAATGAGTAGGTACCAATTCTTGTGTATGTCTACTTGTTTTAGCTGTTGTATATAGTTATCTTTGTAAAATGCCGTTACACAGCGAAGGCTTATCTTATAGGTCCTAAAGGTGCACATCTCTAATTTCAAATCAGTACCTTAAGCAATTTTGTCTAGGTGAGGAGATGATCTTAGAGTTAATGGGGTCGATTGTATTTGGCGTCTTAAAGTACTTAATCGCTGACCCAACAAAGGTTGTAACGCTACATAGGGACAGACAGTGGGAGGCGACTTCGTTTTATACTATGTATTTAACCGAATGTCCGCCGTATATAACATAGTTTTTCAACTCTACTACTTACCTTGTATTAAGTTTATTTTATATGTATATCCTGAAGAATATATACAAAACTAACTATTATATTAAGATCAGCAAAATCGACACTAACGGTGTGGGAATATAGAACGGGATTCGCATTAAAAAACAAGTTCTGGCTCAAGATATTCAACACTAACTCCCAACCAATATAAAATTTACAGATAAGTTGCTTCACAGGTCATTCTTACCTGTAAAGCAACACATGTCGCAGGCGATTTGCAGTTTATTTAGATGGGGGGAAAGTATTTATTTATTTATTAACAAAATATTAATTACATAACATAATAAGTATTCGTAGTTTGACACTTTGTAAGGGTAGGTACTAAGGGATATAAGTAGCCAGCCAATCACCCAATCACTATTTTGGTACCTCGGACATCCCTTAGGTCTTCTATTACCGAGTACTCAATGCAGCAATGGACCATAATATTATGTTGCAACAATTTGTATAGTACATGTTTTTATACAAGTCATTCTCACTTAAAAAATCAGGTCAAGAACGTACGAAGCATTTACCTACAACCGCCAAGATATTTTCAAACGAAAGTTACCACAGATTACAGGTTTTAATGGAAAGTTCAGAGTCGGCAGCAAGTAAGTAGTGTTTATTTTTCTCTCGGCAATGAAACACGAAGCGAGACATACGTGGGCGTGGCTAAAGGGTACTACGTACTTGGGCTTTCCATATTATGACTGTTCATAGATATGATAGCTCAGTTAAGAATGGTTTTGAGAGACTGCGGGGTTATCGTACGCTCTTTACCTTGATCTCGAGATCGTACAATAAAAGCGAGTAAGTACAGTGAGCGACAATTTAGAGTCAACTCTACACATTAAAGGATTATGCGTCGAATGTACCACTGATGTTGCTGAGGTATTTAGGGAGTTTGTATTTTTTTTTAAACACAATGAACAAGCATTTGACCACCATCCTGTCTGACGTTAAGCAGCGATGTGGTCTACGATGCAGCACACTTGTTCATTAGGTACCTCTTTACCCGTGACTTGAAGACCTCAAGACTGTACTGCGCAGGACACACAGACTCCGGCAAGTCATTCAACATCCAAGATTAGGGTAGTAATCCTTGGATGTAGATCAGGCTGTTCCGCGAGATCCGGCAATAATGGAGTGGTCTTCGTGGGGTTTTAGTAGGAGCACCAAATAATCTCGCCATTGCGCAGCGGCGGAGTTAAGCAAGTGGGTGGGTGCCTGTCCCAAACAACATCGCCCGTGTTTCCGTCATCGACACAGTACAAAGAAAAATCTTAGTGATCCTTGTGCAATTGCTCAGCAAGTGCCTCCGCCTACCCCGCTTTGGAATTAAAATGCAATATGAGTATTTTTATAAAGTAAAATGTCCACTTATAAAAAAACTGTCACATTGCATAATATAGAGGTACAGAGATTGTTTGTGGAATGTTGAGGTCGAAAGCTCGATTATTCATAGTTAGTAATTTGTAGAAGCTTTGTATTGATAAAGTTTAGAAAAGTGGAAGTTCTGAGTTGTTATACAAATTATACGATAAATATGCTAATCTTTCTGTTTGTCCTCATCCTTCTAATATTATGAAAGCGAAAGCCCATTAGATTTTAAACGTGAGTTAGCATGTTTGTTAGGTACTTCTTCATTGTACTAAAAGTTGATACTCGGGTATCACAGCGCGGAATCAATCAAAGATAAGCATTCACCTTACCTTCGTTTTCTTTGATCTTTGATTAATTTCGCGCCATAATACCCGGAATAAAAATTATTAGTGCACGTTTTTTAAAAATTATACTTCTTTATTGTAAAACTACTTTAGGATAGTTAAGAAAAACATACATTGTCTATCATAAGAAGTAACATTGTACATAATTTTAGAAGCATTGAATTAAATCTAAAATTATAAAACAAACTTGCTAAAAGTAAAAATCTAATCCCCAATTCCAACACTGGGCAAAAGTCAAAATCTACAACATAATTAAAACTTTAATATTTCGCGCCGTAATACCCGGTTTAAAACTTTAATAAGAGAGCGTTTCTTAGAAAATATACAAAATCTACATCAGTTCAGAAAGAAGTAAGTATAAATAACAAGAGAAGAATACACTGACAAGTAAGTCTGTATCCAATGTATTATTCCCTGTAATGTGTATAACTGAAATCGTTAAAAACCGGATAAAAACACTTAAGGCCGGAATCCATCTACCTAATGGCTGTCCGTGCTTAGGGATGTTAAATTTCGATAATTGTTTCCAATCGCAATATACTTCAATGTTTTTTGCTTCAGGATTTTATACAGATTCATTATCGGTAATAGTGATCATTATAACTTTAAAGATAAAGGTACCGACTTCAACCGTTACCAATCACCTGTCCCTATTATTGTTTGAAATTCCTCTCGTTTTATTGGGTCTGCCATCACCAAAAACTGACTTGCTTATCATGGACCACATTGGATGTATCTTTTCTTTATCCAACAAAAGAAAACTCAGAAAAATTGGTTCATAAACGACGAAGTTATCCGCGAATTAGCCTTACCGCGCGTCGTTACTCGTGTTTTTTCGTTCCCGAGGGAATTTTGGGGATAAAATATAGCCTTCGTCGGTGATATTCTGAAACCGCGGAACTAACAGTATTTAAAACCGCGTAAGGTAGGTGCAGTGAATTTTACAGGAACGAGGAGAAACATAATGTTTACTAAACCACATGACTTTCTATTGTTTAGACTTTTAAATTGTCAAATTATAATATTCTTCCTGGTATTGTAGGCATTAGTTATGTTAAATATGTATTAATATATTAGTAAATCTCGATTTTGCTAGTTTTGTAAATACGCGGTTTTAAACACTGTTAGTTCCGCGGTTTCAGAATATCACCGACGTTATGCTACTCAGTGAAAGAATTTTTCAAATCTGTCCAGTAGTTTCAGAGCCAATTCTATTCAAACAAACAAAAAATCAAACCTTTCCTCTTTGCATCAAGGCTTAGCCCCCACTCCCCCCCACTCTCCAGAATCTAGCCCAGTCATTGATTGAGCTCTGGAGTATTCCTTGATGCTAATGTAGATTCTGGCTCTAACAGGAATCACGGTGGTGGGAAAGTGGGTGGGAATATCCCGGTTCAGTTAAAATCGGTTCTTTCCTCTATAAAGTTATTGCATAGAGTACTTGAGCGTATGTATTATCAACATTTAAAAAAAACCTTTGATGTTATGATATAACCCCTCCTGAACCTAGGACCTAATGACCTAACTGTTTTTTTCAGTTAGAATGTATCTCTTTTTAAAATACCGTTTATATTTTTTTAGTGTGGGAAGAAATCAGATTAGTTTACGAGATTTTTGTGATAGTTAGGTATCTCCTACTTTTTTGGAACTTTTATAACTTATACCGTTTTAGATTTGAAGATGGACGGACGATTAGACGAAGTAAGCTCTAGCAAGTCCCTTGAAAAGGAACAGTTTTCTTCAAAATCATGTCCTACTTCCTATTTAGTAAGTAATATTGTAGTGTATATTATAGTAAGTATTATAATAATAACCGCGAAAGAAGAATTGGATTTTAGTTCAGTATGGATGGATGTTATAATATAATGTATGTTTGTTACACTTTGACGCAAAAACCACTGAACTGATTTTTAATGAAACTTTACAATACCTAATATACATAGATTATACATCGGAATAACAGAAAGTAATTTCCACGGGAACGTCATAAACAGCAGCTAACACTGCTGGGGTACAGCTCACCATAGGTAATATATTTATAGGTAACCCTAACTATTAGGCTAAAATTGACCTAGGTTCATGTATATCTCCCAAGATCTCTGTCCATCCCATCAGGGGCGATGAACATGAGTTTATGTATTTACATGAAAATCTTTGTGGGAGGTCCTCGTCCAACAGTGGATGTGATGCAGCTGATGATGTATTTAACAGTTTCGGGGACACACCCATCCTGTCGACGTGATATTAACAAAACTTCTATTGTCTTAATTTGAATGTGCACGGATATGTTAATTTACCAGTAAGTGTGTCACACTGGCATAGCATTAAAATGAACGCCGACTAAAGCATTAAAATTATCTCAAAAATCTTTCTGCTCTGGTTTTCCTCTTTGCTGTCGACATTAAAAAATATATATATGAGAATGATATTGCATCAATCGTTGTGATGTTACTCGGTACTTTAATAATAATGCTGTCTATTTAGATCAGGAAATTCATATGTACGCATTGCAGTCGAGTGCATATTTATTTTTTCCCTCTTATTAGGCACAATATAAGAAGAATTTCAACGAAGTTATTTTGAATTCTCGTATTAGGCCACTTGATTTCAATTGTACATGAATTCATGAGACTTGAGTAAATTTTTTAATCTGTAACTCGTTAATAATAATATTACCTTTGACTTAATTTATAACTATTGAAATAAAATATATCATTTCAAGCATTCTGCATAGCCCCTTTTTGTGGTATTCATAAAATTTTCCGACTAATGTAAATATTTTACTTAACTAAAAATTTATTTATAACTTTGTTTGTTCACAAGATATCTTCTCACTAAATTTCCGTGGGATGTGTATTAAAATTTACTTTCGATTGCCATTTTTGTATCGTAACGAACATGTTATTAGTTTGTGTCACGAGCCATATTTGTTTCGGTCACGCAAGAAATAGGTAAGTATAATATTTTAAACTACATACTTAAATACTTTACATATTAGGTTCTGCTTTACTTTTAAAGGATTACTGATGATTTGTTGGTTGAAGCCGACGCTCGTGAGAATCAAGATGGCGGGTGTACTATTCACCATAGTGGCGTGCACACCGTATAGGCAAAAATACTCTGCATACCTTAGTATTTTGGCTACCCGACCTAATAACAGAGTTATTGCTAGTTGTTTTGTTGTACTCACGACATAGGCTAACAATAGGTCCTGTGTTTTGTTGATGAGTAGATAGGTACCTATATTTCATAAAGACAAGTTACCTATACATACGTGTCAATCCTTGGGGATTATTGCCTACCTTGTAGTAAAAGCCAGCGCAAGCCACTGATTCACCAATATTCACAGTCCGACTGGCGAACGAAGTAGATAGTTCGTGGTCTAAGACACGCGTTACGTATTGATATTGCAAGTTCACTGATGGAAGATGGGAGCGTGTTCTCTTAAGTAGGAATAAACTCCTTGTATGGGACGCCATATCTAGTACGCCAGTACCACAGAATCAGATATTGTTGGTGAGAGTCAAGATGGTGGGTGTACCAGTATGGATTACGACGAATTGTAAACCAATAAAATATACCTAAATATTACTATTTAGTTATACATTAGTTTCGAACTAGGTACAGATATTTTCCATACTGAATAGTACTATTTAGGTATAGTTCGTCGTGATACATAATGGTACACCCGCCAACTTGACTCTCAACAACGATCTCTGTGGTAGAAAACCTTATCTAATACTAATATATCTAATCTTTTGACACCAATTAAGTCTTACTTATAGCACCTCAGATAATAAAAAAAGGCCCAAATGCTAGAGTAGAGACTAGAATACATATAATCACTCACGTCCGTAGTGCCTAAAGCGGGTGGACAGAAACTAGGGAACACAAGGACCCTCCACGATATTTAGCGTAATAATGCATTAAAAATGTAATAGTGGGCGGGAGATTTTTTTTTAATTGTCAATAGTCTATGGCCCTCCTTTACCTTGTCTATGTTTATAAGTGGCCAGTATTTTGTTTTTTATTCTGTATCCATGAAATAAAGAGGCGCAGTATTAATCACCGAAGGTTGCCCGAATACTTCTACCATCGTGCTGCACGCGATAATCAAAGTATTTCACTATCTTCCGTCTCACCTTATTTGTAAATTGTTGCATTATTTATAAGTCCTTACTTATAAATAGTGAGTTTAAACTTTTTTTTTATTATGCTCATTTGATAATCTATATGCTTAACACTATGAATGATATAGTGACGTCGCGCATCGGCAAACGTAATAATACCTAATATGCTTATATATAACATAATAATGTTGCACGTCAACACGCACATGGAATGCATCCCTTGTTATGTAGCTGGCTTTAGCTGTATTATACAAATCAGACAAAAATCCACTTTGGGTCATACTTTTTTTTAAACACGTTAGAACACAATGTGATCCAGAAAGATCCTTTTAATGCTAAACTCTACTCTGTTATGTATGTATCTTTACCCTACTAGAGTATATTACAAAAGGTGTCAATTTTGAAAAACGAGGAAACATCCTTTTCATGGGGAATTATCTTTGACGTTTTTCCGACAGATTTTCCAAACAAAGTTTGACAGTAATGACAGTTCTCCGCCCGAAAATCTGTCAGAAAAATGTCAAAGGAAATTCCCCATTTATAAGAAGCATAATCAGCAGATCGACGTTGTGAAACACTATTGGCTTGCACGGGTCAAAATATCCTAATAATACTAGCACCATCGTCATCAACCACATGACGTCCACTGCTGGACTAGGGCCTCCCCCAATGATTTACATGATCATTTGAGAATCATATGTATGCATTGCAATGCAGCTCATATATATATTTTTTCTTCTTATTTCTATACCGTCTTTAGTTTAATAACTATGTGGGATCCAAGACAGAAGGCTAAGCCCCCCCCCGGGATCTAGCCCAGTCGTCACTGATTGAGCTCTTGTCTATTATGGATGCCGCTGTAGATCCTGGCTCTAACAGGATTCACAGTGGTGGTAAAGTGGGTGGGAATATCCCGGATAAAAAAAAAATGATCAATTGAGGAAAAATGCCAATAATCGCCACGCTTGGCAGGCGCGTTCGCGATCGCAGCGGTGTTGTCGTTTATCTCACAGAGAGCGCTCCTGCGTGTCCTCTGGTGAGTACAAACATTATGGATGTAGTGAAACGCGAATCTCAGACCTATTTGTTAAGATCAGAAGAACAACAAACAAAGAACCAATTTTCAGACACTAAGTATGTTGAGCAACGCAAAACGTTTTGAAACTACGAAAATAAAATATACAAATCAACAACATCAAAATTCAGTCACGCCGCGAACGAAGAACGCAAACTTTGACGTATAAAATAACGGTCTAAATTAAATGTACAAATAGACACAAGCTGACCCTGCCTCTCTATCAAATGAAATAGGAGTGAAGTTCGCCACAGAAACGTTGAGCTAGAATAATAAGAACCTAACTTCACATTGGATGATTTACAAATGGCGGGTGTCTTACAACAGCTATCGTGACTGGTTGATAAAGTTTAAATTGCGCAAGAGTCGCGAATAGCCAATGTAATGTTACGTCGGTAAGTTACTTTAGTTTAGTGAGACAATGAAATGTACATTATATTGTTAGATGATGGTATTGGAATGACAATTGATGTATGACAGGATAACTATATAAGTCACGGGTCGTTATATCTTATTTAGTGCTTAGCCATAAATATAGATGTGCTTTTCACGATTATTTTCTAAATATGAAATAAGTACTTAATCATAATTTAATATCTTGTCCATATTTGACATAGTTGTAGCCGTGTGTTGACGACGAATATGTGTCGCCAACCCAGCCCCACTTTTCCCGTCGTAGGGGTCGTAAGAGTCGGCCGAGTGAGCTCTCCAGAGGGCGAGTAGCAGCGCTCTCTGTGAGTTAAACCAGAACACCACTGCGATCGCCAACCAGCCTGCCAAGCGTGCCCATTATTGGCATTTCCCCTCAAATTATCATGAAAATCGTTGGAGACGGGTCTTATCTAGTAGTGAACGTTATGTGGCTGATGATAGAATGATTTCACATACAGTCACAGACTCTCCAATTAGAATACCCTGTACTATGTCAGAAGCAGAAATATTTTCTTTTATACATATAAAGGAGCAGTCTCCAGAGAATGGCCCGTACGCCGAGAGGCAGGTAGAGCTTGGGTGGTAGTGGGCTTGCCCCTGTTGCAATTATATATATAATTATATAAAGACAAAAATACAGCATAGGTACCCACAAAACAAATGCCTCAGCTTAGAACTAAAACATTATGTCGCCTTCGAGAGGTAGGAAGGCCTTTTAAACACGGTACGGTAGAGCCGTAAGGAACTGTTTCATAGCCTTACTATTAGGAAAGTTTTAGAAATTATTGTACAACTACAACCAGACAAGTACTAGGCGGGTACAACCACGAGGTTGCATTTTCGAGGTACTTGAACATGTTTAAACGTAGCTATCAGTGGCGTGCACACCATATAGACAAAAAGACACTGCCTACCTTAAATAGAGTTATTGCTAGATCCTTTTTTTGTTGTACTCGCGACAAAGGCTAACGAAGGTTCTGTGTTTTGTGGGTGAGTAGATAGGTAGGTACCTGTGTTTCGTAAAGACAAGTTACCTGTACATAGGTCTCAATCCTTGGGGATTACTGCCTACCTTGTCGTAAAAGCCAGCACGCCACTGGTAGCTATCAACGCACCCCAGGTCACACGATATCGTAAGGCGGTACCAGGTTGATTGTGGCCACAGACCCGCCCCCCGATAGGCACGCAATAACCCTTAGCCCTATTGCTATGTCAGGAACTGATGGGCACCAATTAAACTGCCTGACAGAACATGTGATACAACAGGACGAACAAAAGACATCAACGCGTTAACTACGCAGTTAAAATATAGGTAAATAAATATAGCGATTTTTAATTACAACATCACTAGTCACTGGACCGCAAACGCTTCCACAAATTACAACCGGTATTACATTTTTTAGAGTAAGTAGCTTAGTGGTCAGATCACGTTCTGGCTTTGTCTGTTCCCTATTTTAACCCCCGACGTAAAAATACGGACGGATCTCTGCCTACCCCGCTTTGGGACTAAAAGGCGTGAAGTGTATATATAAATATACATATATATGTTTACTATAGTATAGACTACATAAATCATGTTTACTTGTACGTAAGAGGCCCTCCGTCTTACACTAACAAACTGCCCACATAACACGTTTATAGTATTTGTCCCAACATGATAAACGTCGTTATTTACGCACTTTTTAACAAGTTGGCTAGTGATGCCTTACGATGATTTCCTTTTGCGCAAATACGTACAAAGGCACTGTTACATCTCAAATAAATACCCCGATTTTAAATGTTCCTGTCGTGCCCTTTCATTTGATACCCCACTTAAACATATTTTTATAGAGGTAAAATCGACTTTTTTCCCCCACTTTCAACCCTCATAACTGTTGAACAAATTATTAAATTTTAACTTAATAAACAGATTTTTATACCACTGACGCAAAAAGAGGGGTGTTAAAGTTTGACGTGTCTGTCTGAATGTCTGTCTGTGGCATCATAACTCTCAAACTAACTCGAAAACTAATCCCCGATTTTTTTAATTTGCAATTAAATAGCGGTATTAAGAGGTATTAAAGTACTATGAATATACTATGAGTACTATGAATAGAATACATGTGTCACCACCCCAGCCCAACTTTTCGCGTCATGGGGGTCGTAAGAGGCGACCGAGAGAGCTCTCCAGAGAACGGGCAGCAGCGCTCTCTGTGAGTTAAACCACACCACTGCGATCACCAACCCGCCAGCCAAGCGTGGCGATTACTGGCATTTCAGCCCAAATGACGGATCTCATTGGGGAGGCCCTCGTCCAGCATTGGACGTTATGTGGCTGATGATGATGATGATGATGATGAAAGTACTAGATGAAAAAGTCACCCAAATTCATAGGTAACCCTCATGGCCTCATAACCTGAACTATTTCGCAAAGAGAGCTCGGCTACCAGCACGAACGAAATTATCCGCGCACGTAATACGTACAAAGTTTAGATTATTTATTTACACTAGCTAGCGCCGCACGCGCAGCTGAGCGTGAACAATCCGCTTCCTCGACAGTTTCCAACATGGAGCATGTTACTGGACTGAACTGTTTGTCACTGGCTATCTTTCTGTACGTGTACAGAGTGAATAGGAAATACTCCCT
>SJJU01008014.1:0-12239 GCA_012932125.1 Conopomorpha cramerella
ATGGACTTATAGATGAACTATGCACACTTATAGTTATACGCGGTATAGAGAATGCTCAGGTCAGAGCGGCGGCTTCGAATGCTAATTTAACGTCCGAAAACGTCGTTTCGTTTTTATCCATCTACGTCAAACCAAGTCGCGGCAAAACAGATATGCATAGTCACGCGTCTGCGGGTAGAAAGAGACCGTTTCCAACCGCTTCGTCTGTGAATAATACTAGCTCGGATATAAAGTGTTTTGCGTGTGGTGAGAGGGGACACATAAGTACGAACTGCATGAAGAGGTCGAGACTAGATCCTAATAGGAACACAGGCGCGAAAATATTTGATAATGTTTGCTCTTTTTGCAAGAAACCGGGCCACTCGGAGGATAAATGCTTTGCGAAGGACAGGTCGGAACAACGTAACCAACGTAATGTGAATCTATGTGAGGATCGAACCAGGGATGCTGTGAATAGTACTGGGGATATAAGTACATGTGTGATATCGGGTGTTCCCATGGACGTATTGATAGATAGCGGGGCGATAAATGTGTCGTTGATTTCCTCCGATGTGCTCAAGCATATTCCTCACCAACTTAGACAAATGAAGTGTATTCTCAAAGGCATAGGCAACAAAGAGTTTACAGCCACGTCATTCGTTACGGTTACTATTGAGCTGAGCGATATATCAATTGAAGCGGATCTCATAGTGGTACCGGCGACTTACATGAGCACTTCAATTATTATCGGAACTGACATCCTCAATCGAGACGGCATTACTTATGTGAGAACTAAGGATAGACAGTACTTGACACAATCTGCGACGGTTCTCAATGTACAAGTTGTTGATCCATCACAGGTAAACACGTGCCTTTGCGGCGAAGACTTAGACGCTTTGAAATCAATTATTGGTAAATTCTCCGAGTTTTTAATTTCTGGAACTGCGAGCACTACCGTCCAGACTGGTGACATGGTGATTAAACTAAGCAGTGCCGAACCAGTAGTTTATCATCCTTATAAATTGTCATACCAGGAAAAACTCAAGGTGCGCGAAATAATCAAAGACCTTTTAGCCAAGAAAATCATTCGGGAATCTGAGTCGGAATACGCCAGTCCCATAATCCTTGTCAAGAAGAAGGACGGTAGTGACAGGATGTGTGTCGATTTCCGGGCGCTTAACCGATTGACGATCAAAGACCGCTATCCGTTGCCACTGATAGATGATCACATTGATCGCCTAGGGGCGTTTCGCTATTTTTCTAGCTTAGACATGGCGACAGGATTTTTACAAATTCCACTAAACGAGGATAGTATTAAATATACTGGGTTCGTCACACCGGAAGGCCATTATGAATATCTAAAAATGCCCTACGGCCTTTCCAATTCCCCTATTGTGTACCAACGCATCATAAATAACACGTTACGCCGGTTTATTGACGCAGGACGAGTCCTGGTTTATATTGATGATGTCCTTTGTATGTCCAACACGATTCCTGAAGGTTTGGAGCTCCTGAAGGAGGTGCTTCACACATTAACACAGGCCGGATTTTCCATAAACCTCCAAAAGTGCTCGTTCCTGAAGACTGAGGTTGAGTATCTTGGACGGGTTGTGAGTCAAGGTCAGGTTAGGCCGAGTCCACACAAAATAGAAGCGTTAGCTAATGCACCGGTGCCACAGAACGTCAAACAGATTCGTCAATTTCTAGGGCTAGCAGGATATTTCCGCAAATACATTAAAAACTACGCCACTAAAACAGCCTGTATTGCACATCTTACGCGAAAAGACGTACCGTTTAAGTGGGGTGAAGAGCAGGAACGGGTACGTCAGGACCTTATTAAAATTTTGACCTCTGAACCCATACTCGCCGTATTTAATCCGGAACTACCAACAGAAGTACATACAGATGCTAGCAGCGCTGGATATGGGGTCGTTCTATTGCAAACGCATTCTGACGGTAGCAAACATGTCGTGGCATACTTCAGTAGGGTCACTCAGAATGCGGAAACTAGGTACCATTCATATCATCTCGAAACTCTTGCAGTTGTAAAAGCTTTTGAACATTTTAGGCATTATCTGATAGGGTTAAAATTTAAACTGGTAACTGACTGCAATGCCCTCAAGTCAACCGAGAAGAAAAAGGATCTCCTGCCAAGAGTAGCGCGTTGGTGGATGTACCTGCAAGACTTCGAGTTCGACATCGAATACAGAAAGGGTGCCATGTTACCGCACGCAGACTACCTTAGCCGCAATCCAGTCGGACAGGTTCACAACGTAACTAAGCCAACGAATTGGGCCACGATTGCACAGGAAGCTGATAAGGATACTGACGAGTTGCTTCAAAAACTACAAGAAGGGCAGCTAGATGACAGTCGCTACATTTCACGCAATGGAGTCTTGCATTACAAGTATCAAGTGATCGGTGAGGAACCGCGCCTCTTGTGTTACATCCCAAAAGGTCACCGACTGAGCTTGTTGAGGATTTTTCACGACGAGCATCAACATATAAACGCCGAAAAAACTGTCGAGTTGATTCTTAGACACTTTTGGTTACCAGGGTTACGTACCTTCGTGAAAAAGTACGTCGCCCATTGCCTGATATGCATCGCGATGAAACGTGTGCCACGAGCACCCCACCAAAGTTTGACATCATGGCAGAAACCTGATACACCCTTTGATACGATACATGCAGATGTACTGGGGCCTCTTCCACCCTCTGAAGGTAACAAGTTCATACTAGTCGTAGTAGATGCGTTTACGAAGTTTTGCCTACTGTACCCTATACCCCGTCAGGATGCAAAAGAGCTGAAAAAGGCAATCTCCAATGCAGTGTCCTTGTTTGGGACCCCGAAGTTATTGGTAACTGACCGTGGTCGTATGTTCGAATCCCATGACTTCGTAACGTGGATCCGTGAACTGGGGTGTGAAATTCATTACATCACGCCGGAAATGCACCAGGCAAATGGACAGGCAGAACGGTACATACGTACGGTGTTGAACATGCTCAGAATTGAGGTAAATCAGAAAGATAGCTCATGGTCTCAAGCCCTGTGGAAAATGCAGTTGATCTTGAATATCACTCGCCAGAAGACAACGCAGACTTCCCCACTCAATCTATTAACAGGCATAGCTGGAATGACTCCCTTGATACGTTCCTTAGTGCGTGACGTGGCGTGCGATGAGTCTAACCCGAATAGAGAATCCCTACGTGAAATCGCTCGTGAAAGAGCTACTGGTCTTCTTCGAAGAAATCAAGCGTTGCAGGACGCGCGTGCTAATCAACAGCGAAAACCTCCCAAGGAGTTTCATATGAATGATTTAGTCTTTGTCATAAAATACTCTCAGTCGACAGGGAAGCTAGATCATGGGATGCGTGGCCCGTATAAGGTCACGAAGGTTCTTCCCAACGGGCGCTACGAGCTTCAACTTCTAGCTGGCGGCTACGGCAAGACGACGCAAGCCGCAGCGCAGTACATGGTGCGATGGAAGGGCGAGTGGTGTCCTGAGGCCTGCGCAGCTTTCTTCGACGGTGAGTGATATGGCGTGTGTCGCCCTAGTAACGTGTGTCGTTACTGCCGTGTGTCGGCTTTGTGATCACGTACCGTGTGTCGGTATGGCGTGTGTCACCCTAGTAACGTGTGTCGTTACTGCCGTGTGTCGGCTTTGTGATCATTTACCGTGTGTCGGTATGGCGTGTGTCGCCCTAGTAACGCGTGTCGTTACTGCCGTGTGTCGGCTTTGTGATCATTTACCGTGTGTCGGTATGGCGTGTGTCGCCCTAGTAACGTGTGTCGTTGCTGCCGTGTGTCGGCTCTGCGATCATGTACCGTGTGTCGGCCATATGGCGTGTGTCACCCTAGTAAGGTGTGTCGGCTTTATCATTAGGTATCGTTCTGTCATTGGCTGGGCGTGTGTCGCCCTATGTTTTAAGCCGATCGTCGGCGTGTGTAGCATACGTGAGACGTACGATTACTAAGACTTCGACTGTTACAGATCAAGATGCCACAACGGAGGGCACCCTCCCAGACCCTTCCAGTGTTAGCACGACGCTGCCACAGGATGAACACACTGATCCTCTTCCCGGGCCAAGTAACGCTGCTCCTTCGATGCCGTTTCTAGACGAAGACACCGATTGAAGAGCTAGGAAGACTGTGAAGTTCAGGTTCTGCTTGAGGGCAAGCAGTGTCAGGAGAGGCCGTATAAGGGAAGAATGACCTACTCGTACTGGCTTACCCACCCTTAGTATAAAAGGCGAGCGGTACCGCCGCGCGCGCACATTCCTTGGCCAGATCTCGGTGCGGTAATACGTGTTGGGAGCGTTGTTGCGTGAGTCATTCTTTCCTTATCGTAATCAATTTCTAGGTTTGTTTGTAATAAGCAAAGTGATTGTTACTTGAATTACATGTTCAATTTAATAAACTTGTTTTTTTTAGTCAAATCTAGCTTTTGAACCTAAAAATATTTATAATTTAATGCTGAGAATCAGAACAGAAAAAGGACAAGATTCTTACCCTGAATTTAAACTTTATGCTGATGGCAAAATAGCAGAAAATATAAAAGAAAAAATTGTACAATGTACCCAAAATCAGGTAGACAGTGTGTATTGGCATAATATTCGCCAAGGGCGTATAACTGCCTCTAAGATACTACATCATCATCATCAGCCCATACATGAAGTAGCCCAATGCCAAACAGCAGATGGATCATTGGTGCAGGGCATTTTAGGAGGGTACAAAAAATTTGAGTCAGCTGCTAGGAAAAGTGCTTGAAAAGCATGTGTTACATAAGTTGGAAATTGCTTTCAAGACCAAAATTAAACTAGCTGGTTTTTTATAGAGCAGGTGATATTTGGAGCATCTCCCGATGAAGTTTTTGAAGATGAAAGCTGTATAGTCGAAATTAAATGTCCAATAAGCTCAAAAACTAAGGAAAATTATTTGAAAAATCACACTTTGTCAGACAAGTGCCTAGCTCAAGTGCAGTGCAAATGCATTGCACTAAAATTAAAAAATGTTTGTTTTTTGTGGCTGATGAACATTTTGATAATCATAGCAAAATGACTTATGTTTATACATTATGATAAAGACTATAACTGCGGTAATGGTGAAGGCTGAAGAGTTTTATATAAAAAATATTTATCCCAAAATTGCCCAAAGTACCAAAATTTAAATTCGAATTCATATTGTGAGAATTGAAAAAATAAATACTTTTTTCATATATTTTATTGGCTTTTTATTAACTGATTTTGTAATTTATTTATACCACAGGCAATAATCACATATTCATCAAGATAAGCCACATGTTTGTGATTAATGACCGAGTGAGGCTTGAAAATTCTAAATTCTCTAAGTTTTCTTATTTCCCTCTCAATGTGTACCCTAAGACTCGGAATTACTTTACTTTCCAAAACCTGCTCTTTCATAGGTTTAATGTTACAGTAAACAGTTGGAGGCCTAAGAAGCTTAATATTTTTTGTAGATAATAGTGCTAGCCATTATTACAGCATTAATGGGAAGGAAATCAAGTAGTCCAGTTTCAATTGTTATAGCCTTATCAGAAATTCTACCACCAAACCCTTTTAAAATAAAGGTAATGAGACCACAAGGGGTTGCACCAACTAAATATTTTATCGTGTTACAAGATTTATGAGCTGACCAAGTTTGTGCTTGTCGTTTTGGGTTTGACGGCTTTTCTAAACCAATTTCAAAACAATCTATAACACAGCTCAACAGTAAAGTTTTTTTTTGTTGCCCTGGATATCTCTGCTGATTTATATATTTTCAAGTACCCAGTTGGCGAATATATTCATGAACATTTTTATTTGGCTCTCGTTTTTATAATTTTAGCATATCCATAAATTTAAAATAGTTCACAGTTTAAGTCGGATCTTCAGAACACGACTTATTTATAAGTGTTTAGTTTTTTGGCTTTCTTTTTCGGAGTACGCTTTCTGCGCATATTTTTCGCGCATACATACATCACGTGACCCCACGCGTCCCTCACAGCGTGTTACTGTCCGAGGACTCTGTTATTTGACAACATTGGAGGACGCACGACACGAATGTGAGTAAGCTGCTAATATGACAACTAATACTTTGTTTTTATTTCTTGAATTTTGATTCTAATAAATATAATTTGTCCGTAGAAGTATGAATTCGTCGCGAAAAAAGTGCAAGTATAGCCCTGATGTGTTTTGCTATATTTGTGGTGTTTATATCACTGCAAAAAAGGCACGAAATATCATATATTTTGTCAAGGAGGTTTATGCACATTATTTCGGACTATGTATTAAAAACAAAGATAAGTCATGGGTTCCTCACAAGGTTTGTAAATCCTGTGTTGAGTCTTTACGTTTGTGGAAGAAAGGAAAGCGCCACGGCTTAGATTTCGGCATCCCTATGATCTGGATGGAGCCTACAAATCATTCCGATGATTGCTACTTCTGCGTAGTCGACGTTAAAGATTTCAATCGAAATAAACCGTGGATATACCCAGATTTACAGTCTAAAAGGTGTCCAGTCTTGCACAGTGATGACCTCAGAAACTATGATGTTCCCAAATTCACAGAATTCAGTACAATCTACAAGTGGAAGTGAATATGAAGGTGGAACATCAGCACCACAGTTATTTTCTCAAAACGAACTCAGCGATTTAATACGAGATCTAAGTTTATCAAAACAAGCATCGGAACTGTTAGCTTCAAGATAGAAAGAAAAGAATTTATTGGAACCAAATGTAACAATTACAGCATACAGAAAAAGGGAAGTGAAATATTACCATTTTTTAGTGAAAATGAAGAACTTGTCTACTGCAATAATATCGCGGCGTTATCTCAAGACCTAGGTTTAAATGAATACAAATCTACTGAATGGCGGCTTTTCATTGATAGCTGCAAAAGGAGTTTGAAATGCGTTTTTTTATTGCACAATGGAAATCGATTTGCGTCAATACCTATTGCTCATTCAACAAAACTTAAGGAAGAATATAAAACGTTTCCTAAGCTGAGTATAGAAAAGTTAAGAGCTGGAATATTCGACGGTCCTCAAATTCGAACATTGATGAAAGATGAAAATTTCACAAAAATTATGACTGATTCAGAAGTTGAAGCATGGAAGGGTTCTGTGTTGGTGGTAAACAATTTTTTAGGTAACTTTAAAGCACCTAATTACAAAGAGATTGTGCAACAGATGTTGGAAAGTTTCAAGATTTTAGGAGCGAATATGAGCATTAAGTTACACTTTCTCCATAGTCACCTGGATAGATTTTCAGATAATCTGGGAAATTATAGTGAAGAACAGGGAGAACGCTTCCACCAAGACCTAAAAGTGATGGAGGAAAAATATCAGGGTAGATAGGATTGTCACATGATGGCAGATTACTGCTGGTCCTTACAAAGAGAATGCTCCAAAAAAAACTATAGAAGATAAAAGGTGTTTTTCTGAAGTGTAATACAAATTTTAATGTTATTTTATTTTTTATTTCTATGTGTATTAATTAAATCCAAAACAAAAGTCAATTAGTAAAACATTGTAATAAAATTTGATGTCAAAAAATATACTAGTTATTTCATTCTATTTTTCATAGTACAATAAGTAAATTAAGATTTAAAAATACCAAAGTCAATATTCCAAATTCATTCATAGTTTCATAATATGTGGGCTTAAAATTATTCGACAACACTTTCGCATCAAGGGCAAAAAAATCATTGTTGACCAGTGTAATCATTTGAACATTTGAATACCGAATTTTAAAAGCAAAAGGTAAGTTTGTCTTAATATCTAATAAACTGGACGCAGTGGCTATGAGGACCAAGATCTTTACCAAAATCAGATCTGGTCAGCAGTTGTTCTTGCTAGTGGCTGTTGATTTGGCAACGGGTAACAACCTTACTAACATCATTAAGGCCATTAAAGGATCAGAAGCCAAGAAGACCTTGACCGTTGTAAAGTCTTCTTTAGGCATAGTTGACGAGGTTATGGGTAACCCTGAGGCAATAACTTTGTCGCGAATTCTTGCTTGTTTCCCTGAAACAGTTGCCGGGCTTCTACAGCATGTTGATATTCCAATGGTGGTCCCGTATACAACTTTGCAGGACGTGAGTAAGCAGTTCCCAAAATTGTCAGGCATCAAACCGTCGCATGCCTCATAAGGGAGGACCTAAGGATGACTCCATGGCAATGGTTCTAGATATCTTCATTGTTCCTTACATGATGACATCAAAAATAATAAATACTAAAAATAAGGAATGGGGGAGGTTATCTGCTAAAGTCCAGTTCGAAACGAATTTGAAGTATTTAATGAACTCCTTTAATGAGCTCTGGTGGGATGAGGAAGTAAGCAAGCAAGGGTGTGAATGAAAAGAAAAAGGCAAGGATGGATGTGTTGGCCATGAGAGCCAACACCCAAGCAACTAATGTATATGAAAGTGAAAGGAAAATGTCTCAATACAAGTGCTTAAAGAAGAGAGTGAAAGAACTGATAGTACGTAAGAAGATTGAGTTAAAAGAGCGGAATGAAAAGAGGTTCTCTGACAACTTCCAAAATAATATGCGGCTATTTTGGAAACTAGTCCGGTCAGCCAGAAGTAAGTCAGAGAATCATAGCATGAAAGCAATTAGAGATAAGGATGGAAAATTTTGAATGAAGAAAGTATGGTTGTAAGAAGATGGAAGGAATACTTTGAAAATTTGTTTGAATGTAGCACCGCGTCGACTTTTGGTTGATGCGGGTAATATGGATGGCGAAGAGAATAAAAGTGAGATACTTATGAATGAAATTTTCAAGGCTATGAAAGGAATGAAAAATGGAAAAGCGGCTGGGTATGATAAGATTTCGCTGGAGATGCTGAGGGCTGGTGGTGCGGTGGTGGCGAACCTGCTGTACCTTATTTTTAATGCATGTTGGCGATACGGCCGAGTACCAAGTGATTGGTGCAAAGCCGTAATCGTTCCACTGTATAGGGGTAAGGGCTCACAGCAGGATTGCAAACATTTCCGAGGAATCAGCCTTCTTAGTATCGTCGGCAAAATGTATGCAAAAGTGTTGATCGAAAGGGTAATACGTGAGACTGATGAAAAATCTGGGATGTACAAGCTGGTTTTAGGAAGGGAATGGGATGCACCGACCAAGTCTTCTCTTTGCGCCAGGTGACGGAGAAGTTTTTGGCTAAAAACCAAAAGGTTTTCTGCGCCTTCATGGACTTAGAGAAGGCTTATGATCGGGTACCCAGGAATGAGTTGTGGACCTTACTGCTGTCCCGGTTCAAGTTGGACAGGACCTTGGTACGGGCTTTGAAATCACTTTATAATGATTCCAGTGCCTGTGTCAGGGTAAACGGGACCTACTCAGACTGGTTTGGTATCCATAGAGGTGTCAGACAGGGATGCGTAGCGTCTCCGTGGCTGTTCAATCTGTTCATGGACAGTTGTTTGGGAGATCTGAAAGGTCGTGATTGGGGTCTAGATATGGGTGGTTTAATCATCAAATGCCTTTTATATGCTGACGATCAAGTTCTTCTTGCACCGTCGGCGTATGAATTGGAGCAGATGATTAATTGTATGAATGAGTCATTGAAAAGGAAAGGAATGAAAGTGAATGCTAGTAAGACCAAAGTAATGGAAGTCGAAAATAATGAAAGGACAGTTTGTGAGTGCATGATTGACGGTGAGAAAGTTGAACAAGTGGATGAGTTTGTATATTTGGGATCTCTATTTACAAGTGATGGAACGTTTGACAAAGATATTGAAAGAAGAGTGAGTGCGGGTAATAAGGTTAACGGTGCCCTTCGCAGTGTTATGGAGAGCCAATTCATGTCGAAAAGGGCAAGATTGGCTGTCCATGACGCTGTACTGGCACCTACCTTAATGTACGGGAGTGAAAGTTGGGTATGGCAGAAGAAGCATAAAAGTAAAGTCAATGCCGTAGAATGCGGTCATTGCGGAGCATGAAAGGCGTGACATTGAATGACAGGATAAGGAATAGTGTGATAAGGGAAAGTTGCGGTTTGAAGGAAGACGTAGTGACCGAGATTGAAAAGGGCATGCTTCGGTGGTTTGGGCATATGGAGAGAATGGATGACAGTCGATTGACGAAAGAGATTTATATGGGTGATGTAATGGACCGAGTGAGTAGAGGTCGCTCCAGAAGGACATATAATAATAATAATAATAATCACATTTCCATTACTCAACCACCAGATACTATAGAACTAAAACAATTTTGGGAATCTATATGGTCTACTTCTGTAGATCATGAAATACATACACCATGGGTCCAAATAGAGGAACAAGAAATGCAGGATATAGAACCAATGGACAGTATCGTTATAATGGAAGAGGACGTGACAAAAGCAATAAAACACGCACTTAACTGGAAAGCTCCCGGACCTGACAAAATTCAGAATTACTGGATTAAATACCTTACATCAACGCATAAACATTTAGCTAATTCATTCAATCACATTTTACTTTACCCGCATGATACCCCACTATTTCTCACTGAGGGCACAACATACCTAAAACCAAAAGATACAGACACAACAAATCCATCAAAATACAGACCAATTACGTGTTTGTCAACTACATATAAATTGTTAACTTCCATAATTGCAAACAAACTAACTACTCACATCACAAACAATAGTATTATACCTGAAGAACAAAAAGGATGTTGCAAAGGCTCAAGAGGTTGTAAGGAACAATTAGTCATAGACACCGAAATACATAATCAAGTTAAAATAAAACAAAGAAACTTACACTACTCATACATAGACTACCGAAAAGCATTTGACAGCGTTCCACATTCATGGCTATTACACATCTTACAAATATATAAAATTGATAATATAATTATAGACTTCCTAAAGCATACTATGACTAATTGGACCACCAAACTCAACATTACCACTGATAAAACAACACTGACTACAACACACATTAAGATTACTCGAGGAATTTTTCAAGGCGACTCGTTGAGTCCTCTCTGGTTCTGTTTAGCCCTAAATCCCCTATCACGAATACTCAACAAGACAGGACTCGGACATAGGACGGATAGGGAAAACAACACCAAGCTCACACACCTATTATACATGGACGATATAAAACTGTACGCAGCAAATAGGCAGGAATTAGACACATTACTGCAGCTTACGGAACAATTCAGTAGCGACATCAAAATGTCTTTCGGAACAGATAAGTGCAAAATCAATTCTATTGTAAAAGGCCGCCATAAAGAGACAATTCCATATCACCTGAACATCCAAAGAGGCACTATAGACAGCACCCGCGCGCCCCTCGCGTCTGTACTCGGTTTGCTTTGTGCGTGTTAGAACTTGTCAGACTCCTGCGCATGGTGGACGTATAACAATGGCTAATAATATAACACCGGAAGTTTTAATTCCACTTGTGGAACAAAGGGCTGTCCTTTGGGACAAAACTTTAGACATTTATAAAGACAAAGGTTTGAAATTAGCCGCGTGGTGAGAAATTTGTTGCGTTTTTGAACCTAATTTTGACAAGTTGGAGGAAAAGGAAAGAAAAGATTTCGGTAAGTTTCTGAAACTTTTTATTTATTATGATACGTGTGCTGTAATGTTTTGCCAAGGTACGGAGCCTATTTCAGATACAAAATAGTCGGAAAATTGTGAGCGCACTGCGTTTCCACCATTTCCGTTTGAACGCAGCTGTGTTGCAGGCATGTTTACCTGGGGCATAACGGTTGGGGTATTCTCCAAGTATATAGCGTCTTTTTTTATTAAAAAATTATGTAATACCGTACAAGCCTTTACAACTTCAATAGCTGTTTCTGCACATACATCCAATGGTCTATGCAAGATCCTCCATTTATTGGATAAGATACCAAAAGTGCATACAACATATCTTCTCGCGCGGCTTAGACGGTAATTAAATATCTTTTTCTTATTGTCTAAATGAGTACCGCCATAAGGTCGCAATAAATTTTGTGACAATGTAAAGGCTTCGTCTCCAACAAATACATATGGTATTTCTTCTTGCATATTTTCGTGCAATGGCGTGGGTCTTGGTATATTTAAAGTACCATCATTTAATTGCTTCCAAAAATTGGATTGTTTTAGGATAGATGAATCACACTCTTTTCCGTATGAACCAATACTTACGTAAATGAAGCGGTATTCTGAATCAACAATTGCAAATAAAATAAAAGAAAAATAATCCTTATAGTTAAAAAACATAGAACCACTATTTATTGGCTTTGTAATCCTTATGTGCTTGCCGTCCAGCGCAC
>SJJU01008015.1:0-10241 GCA_012932125.1 Conopomorpha cramerella
TTAAATACGCTTGGTGAACCGTGGGTACTTGTTTTAGCAAGTGCCTCTGCCTACCCCTCTTTGGGATTAAAGGCGTGAAGTGTATTTATTTAAATGTCTGGTAGGCAAACGTGCATTGAAAAATGTTTAACGATTCATGATAGGACTCGATTGGATTATTTGCATTACGACGAATCTGGAATACGTCGAATCTAGAATACGACTAAACCAGAATATATCAATTCTGCAATAAAACTGATATACCTACGACGAATCCTTAGTACAAATTATTCTTACTCATTTCATTCTAACTAACCATAAACACGAATGAATACATCCGACAAAAACCAAGTATGTTCCAAGTGATAATGGACTCCTCACTTACTTCTCACTGACCCTCAAAGGGTTCTTGCGAATTGACACTTCCTTTCTAAGCCGCCCTAAAAGGTTGGGTTAACAAATATAATCCACATCTTAGTTCGCTTTGAAGTTTGTTGAGAACAAAGTTTTGAGCTTCCTGAGCTGCTATAGAATCTATACTTTACTCCATCTTAGTTTCTTATTGGAACAGTATGTGAGTCCATTATATGTATATGTATGCAGCCTCATGCCTGGCTTCCAGAGGGAAGATAGGACTATACTATACTGTCTCACATGGGCGGTTATGTGAAACAGATTCTCACTCAACATAACAGATGGACCAACATAAGGTTGAAAGCCCTATGAATGTCAATAGACATTAAGGTACATTTTTTACTTGTTATAATATAAAAACTCTACCTTATTCATATGTGAGTGGTACTAGAAGTGTCATCAAAACTGATACCGACTTTCTTGGCTTTGACCGTACTAGGGTCAGTATTATCATTATGTTTGTTAGGTACACTGGTAGAAAAAACCTCAGTATTAAGGCAATACTGTGTACGTTTAATAAATAAATAAAAAATAGGTAGAGACAATAAGAGGGACTGGTTCCATCTTGAATTGTTGAGCAGACCAATTGGTCTCTTTTTCACCACCTTGGGTGAAATACGATTTTTGAACAGTAGAGATTTTACTTCCTAAAGAGTAAGTGCGAGTAAGAAAACATGAGTATAATACACTTAAGAGCAATACTTCTGTTTCATATATAAAACTTAAATAAACTCTGAAAGTAATGGCCAGTTGAGTTGGTAAATCTTGATAACTTTCATTTTCGCTATTTTATTGTTTTACAAAATAATTTATGTTGCTCAGCTATCTCGTCGATTGCGACATATGACATACGACATATGACACATTTCTTATGGGCATTGTCAGAATAGAAATACAATAGGAGCACCAACATTAAAATAAAAAAGTCATAAAATCGGTTCACTCAGAAGTTATGATATAACAAACAAAAATAACTATAAATTGCAAAATTACAAAACCCCCTGATTGTAAACGTTCGTCCCGTGCCATTTCATTTGATACCCCACTTAAACATATTTGTATAAAGTCGATTTTTCCACCCACTTTCAATCCTCATAACTTTTGAACAAAGTATCTCATTTTGATTTAATAAACAGATTCTAAATATTCGTGTCGTGCTCTTTCATTTGATACCCCACTTGGGCATTTACTCAAGTAAAATTTTTCGTCCCCACTTTCAACCCCATAACTTTTGAGTGGGTAAACGGATTTCCACCAAACATAGCTAAGAACACTCGCCCGTACAACACCTGTAATGCAAAAAACTAAATTGAAATCGGTTCATTCGTTCGGGAGCTATGATGCCACAGACAGACAGACAGTCAGACAGACAGACACGTCAAACTTATAACATCCCTCTTTTTGCGTCGGGGGTTAAAAACAGGCGAAATCCCTTCCGTTTTTAAGTCGGTTAATTACATGTGACTCAGAATTTTTGCTCTCGAGTGTATTTTATTTTTGTTTAAGCCAACTGATTTAAAAACAGAAGCCATCGAGCCCCTAGTGCGTCACCCCAACATCGTCCCTAAGGTACAGATTTATTTATGAATACTGTTCTCAGAGTGCCAAGTAATAGAGGTCAGCACGTACTCCCTCCATTTACACCAACTAATCTTTTACTTCATCACGTGAAGTCACGTCCCAAAGACTTTTCAAATTAATGTCTTTATTTCGAATTTACAAAAAAAAAATCACACACACGGCACAATCTTTCCCGACACGTAACAAGCTGTGGTTTTGTTCTTGGATTTCAGAATGACTTGGTCCAGTGTCCCTTCTGGTCTTCCCGTCCACCCTTAAGGTAATAGAAATAAGGTTCAGTATTATTATGTTTCGTGACTACAGATTTGTTACGCAGAGAACAGCTCAGTACAGGAAGGCACGCGGCAAACCATTGAAACTAGTCCGGAGCAGAGCTTGCTAGAAGTGCACACGTAACCGCACCGCACAGAATGGATTCTCATTCAAGGAATTCCGGGAATTTAACTTTAAATTAAAGTTAAGAAATTCCTCTTCGTTCATAGTCCTGCGGATTCAGTACCGCCGAAACTGTTTACTAAAGTTACCCCTATTTGTTGAAGGATACATTTGTTATGTTACCTATGCGCAAAGAACGCAATTAATCGTTTTTCCTTGTCGAAGGTTAGATTAGGTATTGATCCTGTAATGATAGTACCTATATGTGTTAAATAAATAAAATAATCAATACGTAGTATAAAATAATGTTGCCTCTCGCTGTCTGTCCCTATGTATGCTTAGAGCTTTAAAACTACGCAACAGATTTTGACGCGGTTTTCTTTAATAGTTAATTTTGGATTTATCAATACATAGTATAAAACAAAGTCGCTTTCCGCTGTCTGTCTGTTTGTTTGTCTTCTTCTTTAAAACTAGGTAACGGATGTTGATGCGGTTTTTTCTAATGGATAGAGTGATTTTTGAGGAAGGTTTATATGTATAATACATGCATATAATAGTAGAGAAACACTGTTATTAACGTATATTGGTAAAACAACGTTTGCCGGGCCAGCTTGTGTACTATATAATACATAGAGTAGCAGGGAAACACTGTAAATAACGTATATTGGCGAAAACGAGGTTTGCTGGTCAGCTTGTTTTAAATATTAAGCAACCTCCGACGAGGTTATTTTCTGTGAGCTTGCTTGCTTGCTTGTACTTTGGATGGCTGCGGGGATTCAACAGTGTTCAACAGAGGACAGGGGATTCGATGGTACATGACACGAGGCATGTTAAAAGAAAGCGGGCGCGGGTTCCTTCCGCATAAACTATGTCCTTAGCAAAGTGCAGCAAGACATATTATAACGCGCTGCGATTTGTTGAAACAAGCTAAGATGCACTAAACGTGACATAACAACCAATCATGCATGTAGTTTGTTCTTTGTCTTGTCTTTGACGTCCGTGATAAGTCTGGGCATTCGGGTTACACTACAGTCACAACGAAAGGGAAATAATTCTTAGAACATTATTTCCTTAACATTTTCGCGGAGTCCCAGCTGAAGCTTCTATAGAGTAACCAATTTAGGAAATTGTCTCTTTTGACAATATTAAAAATCGAATAACAATGATACCAAGATTAAAAATCGAAAACGGAACTTTTCGGAACTTTCGTAAAGTCGTCGATGACCGGGTTTTATCTCCACACGTTTTGTTAACTATAGGGAGGTTATTGGTCTGTCTAGTATTTATCTTCGGGGGACCTATGATGAAGCACGCTTGTCTATTATGAATGGCGAGTGGGGAAGCTACCTAATAAGCCGATTCCCATTGGCTTACCATCCGAGTTACAAAGGTACGCTACCTATTATTAATCAAAGTAACTAGGTTAATACCTATTTACTGAAATTTACTCATATGTACCTCATATTTTTTACTAAAATACCTATACAATGACGCAAGAGAGCGAGGCCTAGGTAAAAACTTACCTAGTTAAGTTTTTGGTTTTTTACCTGTTCTGGCTTACTTTCGTAAAAATCGTAGCATCACCACTGAATATTTATAAAACCCATGATTTGAAGAAACTCAAAATACCTATAGTTCTTTCAGGGTTTTCTGCGCAGGAAATCATCGCTACTTAAGATCAGGCAGGATAGTGGTCAAACGCTTGTTCTTAATGATAAAAAAAATAAAAAGAAAACAGACTCCGGCTAGATTAGGATATAAGCTTTATTTTGTTCATTCTCAGTAGTAAAGTTTAACACTGCGGATCACCTTTATAGTCAATTCATAATTGAGCGTTAAATTCTTTGTAAAATTTGTTAGAATAGACTAAGAAACCTTAGGCATAATACGAAGACCTAGATCAAAGCTAATGACTAGAAGTACAGTTTTTTTGCAATACTTTATTTTTATGACAAAACTGTAGTTGAGCAAAAATAAATACTTAGATTTTCTCACAATACGTTTTTATTCACTTTTTCAATTTACATCTTAAAATGGAGGAGAGAAAAGATATATAATTTTGAACAGACTTAAAAAAAGGAGGAGATTATCAATGCGACGGTAGTTTTTAAGTTTGTTATCTCAAAACTTTTGACTGGATGAACCGTCAAAGCATGATTCTTGTTTTGCTTGAAAGCTGGTGCTTTCAGTTTGGTCCCATTTAAATTCGGTTAGCTTCCGATAATGGCAACCTTGAGAAACTAAAGTTTTAATTTTACTGGTTGTAGTTGGTTTTTTCTTTAAAATTATGTTTGTAACGAATTCGTTTAAATACTGTTGAACCGATTTCAAATAGTCTTTTTATCGTTCGAAAGCTATGCTATCATTGAGTAGCACAGGCTATTTTTTATCCCGAAATTTCCACGAGAACAGAATAAAATGTGATTGAAACCGCGCGAACAGCAAGTCTTTATGATACCATATCTGAGACGGTAGGTACGTACGTACATCATAAAAAAACAATGTTTTTGTTTATAGTGGAAATCTTACTTGAATTACAGAGAAGTTAGTTGTGTTTCTCTTTTGTTTTGCCATAATACTCACATTATACGAAAATTCTTCTTAATAACCTTTCTTTTAGTATTACGCGCAGAAAATTCCCGCTTCACTTCTTTTTGCGACTATCAAATAACAGCTTTCTTGAAGGACACACCGTGGTCCATATTCTAAAACAATAGTCCAACAACAACAGTCTAGCTAGTGTAACTTAAGCATAGTTTGTTTCTTTTATGTAAACATGATTAGAGTGGGACAAAAACTACTTAAGGAGGGATCTGTACTTAGGCAGAGTTTCAGAATACGGTACCACATACGTAAGACCACTTACCCGCTTCAAGTTTACCAATTAATTTATATGGATAGGGCCTTCAAGGTGAACTTATTTCATAAGTACCTACTAATATTATAAAGGGGAAAGCTTTGTATTTTTGTTCAAATAAACTCGAAATCTACTGATTGAACTGACAGTTGTTCAGACGACGGACAATTTCTACAATCTATCTTTCACCAAAATAATGTTTTAAAAGATAAAACACTGACCACCTTACCAATAAATGTGTTGTAACTTATACCGACGTAATTACAGCTCTACTAAATCTGGTTACTCCATATTTGACGTACAACTGACAACTTAAGCTGAGCTTGGTACAATGACGGAATAGATAAACCGCGTTTATTGATAAAGCATTACATACAGAGTATTACATACACAATAATAATGTGAAATGCATGCATGTTTTGTAGATATTGCTTGTGCCCAACAGGGTCCATAACGACCTACCCACCTAAAAATGTAACACCCAAATGTTGATATGGAATGTAATAGTAAATTATTATGAATATGAACACACTGTAGTGACTTAGCAGAGTATATTTTGAACTGCTTACAAATTGTACTCTGATAATATTCAGGCCTTTGTTTAATATTTTCACGGTCACTGATTGGCTCTTTGCGCCAGGACAATGAAGCTTCCATTATCTCAATATTTATAACCATGAAAGGGTTTATTTAAATCGCTGAATTATAAGGGCTGGCTAACTTTTTCAATTCAGCAGTTATTGGAAGCTAGCGTTTCTCAATAAAATATGTACAATCGTAATTTAAACACCTTACTTCGTTAATAACACAAAAAAAAATAAAAAATAAAAAATCCATTCCAACTATTAGCTTCTCTCTTGAGTGCCATATACCTTAGGATACAGAATTCCACATAATAATAATCCTTCTCCTTTGGGAAAGCGTGCTTGAATGAGTTTTCTGATAGCTTCAAATGTATCAAAAGTAGTTCAAAACATCTCACGGGTTGCGCTAAATAGACATGAAACTCATTTTAGAATATTTGTCAACAGAGAACAATAATGAAAACGCAGTCTAAGTAGTGCCATCTATGGACATTTTTTATAACTGCAATAAGTCATCTGGGGGTGTTAAACCTAGGACTCCTTTGTATCAAGGCGGCCCCTTTGGGCCACGCTGTCTGAATAAATCTAAGGTCCCGTAGGTATGTACCTCCAAAACATTTCAAATAAATAAATAAAAGAAGAAATCTCTTATAGTGATTGACAAATAATACATAATATTATATCAACACAAAACAATAAGAATTGTGAATAACTTAGTCCATTTATTATTTACGTCAAATTATCACTCCGCCTTCGATAAAGTAGGTCCGTTTCCTTATTCAAGCACGATATTGCGTACAAGGACCGTTTATCTCGCTCATGTTGAGTTTGCGTGAAAGAGACAAACTATTCCATTTCGGTTTTTGGGGAATGAAGACTTTAGGACATTGCAATAAGGACGAATCGTTTGTAATTATTATCATTTTATCGTGGAAGCCTCGAAGAGACTGGGAATTACGGCACATCAATAATGCTATTAAATACAGAAGAAATTATTCGAAATGCCGAAATAAGTGAAGGAAAAAAAGAATATTATTTCTTATAACTAGTGGGAAAAGTGAGACTGCCAGATCGAGGTCGCGGAAAATTATGATAAGATTTTTTCACGTACAAGTTTCTTTAGCTTTCAGAATATTATACTAGACAGCCTGTTATTTTGTACTTCTTCGCTTCTCTCATTTGTATTCTTAAATGTAAAAGTAGAAATATATAAACATTTGGTAAATAATTTGTTTTTCTCACTTTCCAAATATTTACATACAAATAAATATACATGCCGAAAGTATATTCTGTATTTTGAAATTTGGTATAAAAGCGAACTTTGTTACGCGCAGAAACTACTGAACGCATTTCATAAAATTTTACAATATGGTAATAACATGTTTATACACACATCTAATCTTCTGGATTGGTCTCCTACCTAATTCCCCATGCCTGTATCAATTACTGATCACCACATTTTGAATAAATTATGAATGAATTCAGTTTAAAAATGTACTTGATCCCTAGCCACATTTGATGTGTCTACATCAAAATAACACAGAGATCCTGAAATTTATACGGCAAAGAACTGTCGGTAATGCCGCCTAGTGTATCATAAAATACCGTTCTATCATTCAAGGCCATATTCATAAAACAGAAATCCATATAAATATCCAGTATAAAATCAAGCCTGCAAGGCTATCCAGCAGCCAAAAAGTTAACAATTCACTTTACAGCGGAGCGTAGTGCCTGCTAAAAAACCCTTTCAATATGTGCATACATTATCGGCAACATTGATTGCCAAAGTTTCACGTTCGTTGCCCTATTCAAGATATCAAATAATGTTCAGCGTCGCCTTAAATATGCTTCGCTGGCGTCAAAGAAAGATGAAGAAATTACGTTATTTATGAAAGTGAAAGATATTTACTTAGTAGAAAATTGAAATGGAAAATGTCGATGCAGATAATACCTAGACCAGTTATGTATTCACTTGGGACGTTAGAGCTTGGGCCCGATGCCAAACTCATCCGGCACGTGGTGCTTCCTGTTGCAAAATAACAAGGCTTTGCTCTGCGGTTCATCTTGGAGCTTGGGGAATTAAATTGCCATCACTCTAGTTAAAGCCAAACTTGTCATTTTAAAATATAAGAATGCCTATTTAGGTGTTTCCTTTTTCTGGTGCGTTATAACTAACTAATAAGTTTACTACTTAAAATAGAAACAAATATGTATAGTTTACACGGCGAAAGTTTTACTTTATTGTGTGATAGAGGCAAGAAAATGGCCACGTTTAAATCGGTCTTTACCGTAAATCGGGATTGCTCTTGAGAATGGACTGAAAAAGTCGGGCATTAAAAGGTAGCCGTTACCCATGTGAGGCAAAATTAAAAAAAAAAATGTATATTTATAATAGTAGCATTTCTTCCTCCCTCCCCTATGTTTTTCTTTGCTCCTCGTCAATTCAAAGACATAAATAAAAAAAATATATAAAATAGGCCCTTGTTTGAAAATTATGACGTGTTGCACGGGAGTTCCGGGTCAGAGCTTAGTAGATAATTGTATGCGAGGTCACGGCGGCGGAGACGCGTGCTGGCAGCGCACTGATGTGGACTGATCTTCTTTACAATACAATATAGAGAATACATCCCGCCTGTCGATGTGATAACAATATTATTATAACTTATGAAAATCGGGTATCAAGGACAGAATCAAATGATGTGTGGAGTCACTGAAACATATAGTTAAAAAGTAACTTTTTGATAATAAAATGTAAGTAACCTGGGGACTTGTTAGTAACATGCTTTCAAACGTCTTTAATTTGAAAAAGTCATCAGTTCATGAATTACACCAATTTCATGGGTTACACCCACTTCAAAATGTTCTACTAAAGTATTTACTCGTCTCATATTATCCTAAGTGCAAAGATGAACAAAATGGATGAAGTTTCCACATTATCTTTATAAATACGTTGAAAATGTATTCTCCGGTGATTTTGTTTCTATAAAGACAGATAAATTCAGTGTTTCTACTGAATTTATCTGTTGTGAAATTTACATATTGCGGTCTTCTGCGAAAATGCTACGCAGTGTCTACGCCGTAGTCGCGTAGTCAACAGTCAAGTGCAGATTTTTTTGTTGGAAGAATTCTTTGTGAATTTCGCAAAGCTTAGCCATGTATATTTCATTATCCTTTAGGTTTTGTTTGTCCGCGTCACGTATGTGTGTTGACTTAGGGCTTACATCGAATTAGGTCGAGTAGGAGGCTAAATTAGATTTCTTTACGACTTTTAGGGCACTAAAAAAATACGAATATACTAAATTAGATATACGTATAAAAAAGTCATGGACTCTACGCTCTGTCTGTTATTTTTTCAGAAATAAACCTTCAACACTCCTTTAAATTGTTTCACACAAAGTCAAGCACTTCTAAAAAACCGGAAACGAAAACCTGCTCTATTTGTTCCCAAATTCTCACGGGAACGTAAAACATCGCGTGAAAATCACGGGCCAGCCAGTAACATCAATTGAAGCCACGGGGAACTCTGCTGCTTCGGTAATTGCAACCGATTAACATCCAAATAAATAAAATATTCAGTATTTAAAAAAATATATAAATAAATAGTTCACAAAACACATACATTGACTTCATCAAATAGCTAAAGCACTTGTGATATGGAATTCAGACAATGAAATACCTACTTAAATTTTTCTTTTTTTTAAAACATATTTAAAAAAACACCCAGAAACATATAAACATCCAACAAGCTTTTAAATACAAAAGCTCATCACCTGAGTACATGTCAGCGGTGGGAAACAAACCCTACGAAATAGAGGCAGACATGCAGACCACTACAACACTCCCGTTATGAAACATGGTTTAGTTCCCTTTCGCACATCAACGACACCCAAAATTTCTGCAATTTGCAACCTTAAATATACTTGAACATATTCCTTACCATCCAATCTAACAATGCGTCATTCTTATGCTTACGTAAGTGATCTTTTCCCCCCGAGCAGGGGATTTGAACGTAAAACCGAACTGTTTTTTGATCGTCATCATTGATTTTGGATATAGATAAAAAATATAACAGTTTAATGGAATATTGGGCTTATTTGTAACTACGCAGTATATAACGTAACCAGTTTAAGTTGAGCTTTTGTTTCGCGGGAAGTACCTTGAATAGTTTGTTATTTTCGTATGGTTAGTTGACACTGTCCATTAGTGACAGGCATATTACCTTCACATCGGCAACTACGTCTGAATTTCGATGTTAATATTATGGTAATGTAGATGTATGTGTACGTAACATGGATTATTCAGTGTGATCTGAATTGAAATATTCGGTGTCTGGTGCTCATTGGCATATGTGATACCTATTAAATTGATCAATATTGTAATGTAAAAAATGGTTTTCAATAAAGCTTTAAGGTATATCTATACTAATATTATAAAGCTGAAGAGTTTGTTTG
>SJJU01008017.1:0-11339 GCA_012932125.1 Conopomorpha cramerella
TCGCCGCTGAAGCATTCTCTTTCTCTCCTTCGTACTTTGCACCGTCTATTTCATTCCTACAGCTCTGAATTTATTTTATTCGTTTTGTGCACCTATTACTTTAATATTTATTGGCTTTATATTGATATTTTCAATTGTGAAATAGATGCGCAGGCTGGGTTTTAGGTTGTATTTTCAAGTGTGTAGAGTCTAAAGTAACATTGCTGAGGTGTGATAAAGCGAGGTTTACACAAAGTGTTATTCGTTTGAAATCCCAATTTTACCCAGAGCTATTTAATTTATTATCTTCAACCCTGAACAAGACCAGCTTCGTTTGGTACTGTTGGCCTTCACATGGTCACGACTTCGCAAGGTGTATGCACAGTTCAAGTGATTATTGATTGCAATTATCATAGTTCACTTAGTTAAATACTGAGTGCGCCACGGGCTGGCTGTAAATCTTCGGAGTTATGACGGCCTGATATAGCGTTTAAGAGGTCATTTTGAAATTAAATGAGGAAATTACTTTTAGGCATTGACAATAAATTATCATAATTACCACAACTGCTATGGCGAAAGTATTCCAACTGAAAAAAAAACAATATTTAAAGACCTTTTTAGAACCAGTACGTCCCATTTCTATGTAGAATATGTCTCAAAAATTGTAGTAAGATTCAGTACTTTGTGAGTATAAAATAATACACGAGATAAAGTAAAATTTGTTCTTATATGATTCTTATATAAAAGCCATTGATACATTCCTGCGATCATTTTATTATTCTAAAATATTCCTAAACTTATTATCTATGTATTCATAAAAAGTTAAAACATTGACTAAGTAGTTGATGTATATTAACTTAGACTGGTTTGTTCGTATTTAGCGTACATTTGACCAGTCTTTGAGACATTTGCTAGCAGTGCACTAGCGCTGTTCTAACTTTAGGAATACCACGGTAATTCTAAACCTTTTGCCCTTTGCAAATCTTTTTCATTCTATTTTTAACTTAACGTTGTATATTATGTACATAGCTTCGCGCCTGTCTCCGTAAGGGGTTGGTAGAGACAATGGACCTCCTTCTGCTACGGATGGATGGATTATCTCATGTTTATGATACACACTTAGACTTTCAAAACGCCCGATGACACTGTTGCAGAGGCAAACAGGCGCAAAAAGATTCCACACATTTTTATGGAATAACCCGAAGTGGTTCATTACATACAATGGGCGCTAAGAATAAATCGATGATATGATTCAAGACCATTGTGTTATAATTCGGCGGTCTAGCGTTTGTTGCGGTCTTTTTACTAACCACCTGTATTTGTGAAATATTTATTTGCTGCAGATTGCATCACTGCTTGGCCATCAAACTTGCGGTATTATTTCTTTTTTTTGTGAGAAGATTCTTGAAAATGTCGATTTATGGAATTCACTGAACACACTGTCTTGGACTATGTTGTAGCACACATGTGAAGGCATTTTTCAATAATGTATCTAGCATACTATTGAGAGCTAGTCCTTTTTAAGCAAAATTGTAATAATTTTCACAATTAAAAAAATACTGGTCTGCGTTCTTTCTATATCATTCTGAAAATAAAATTTATTTTACAGTTGTTTTAAATATCTTCTACCAGAAGAGTATTATGGCACATGTAAAAACTTCTTCGCCTGTCTAATCATCTGAACATACATATGTCCTCTCTGTATAATTCATGATATCCTGGTAAAAAGTCCCGAGCACGCCGGGACAAGTGTTAGCTGGCTCCTGGTTCTTTTTGCTATATTGACTGTTGGAGAATGACTGTTTGATCGGGACTGCACCATTCCATTATAATGATTCGAAACATGTTTGTTCTCGGCTTATTCTTTCGTCGTGTATTCTTAAGTCGAAAGGCAAAAGTTGACTTACCTTCGATCATCAGTAACGATACATCACTTAGAAAATCATGGCTAATCTGCGTTCGTGAGTAGTAGAAGATTTATTATATCAATGTTTGATTGATATTTGTTCATCGTGGTACTTATTTAATTTCTAATCGATCGGCACTTTGTTGCTGTGGTCTACAGACATTAATCATAGATATCTGCAGTTACCCCAAATTAAGTTTCATTCACATCAACAAGTTTTAACAAAAACTAAACAGATTTTTCCTTGTAAAGCTTATTGCTATTTTAATAACAGACACCATCTCACTGTAGTTAACATGACACCAAATAAGTGTCTTAATTTTTATAGCATTCTCATCATTAATGGAGTTACCTTCACCATGGTAAATAGGCTATTAAATTTTACTATCCCTCTGGAAGCCGGCGCGGCCTCGCGGGAATGCCCGGAATGACGGCTGTACCGATGAGAAATAATGAACGAAAATGTTATCAGGGTTTTGTATCGTGAGATCTTAAGATTTGAAAGTTATTGCTTTTGTTTTTACCTATTTTAATTTTTTGTCTACTTAATCATTTAGTATCGTCCGCTGAATCGTTAATATTTTCTCGTAAACTTATTACCAACGTCTGATTGTTCGTATTAGCAAACAAAATCACAAAAAAAATCTATTTTTTTTAACCGTAAAGTTTTACGTTCAATTGGGAATTTTCCATCTCCAAAAATGTTTGTTGTTTCATATCTAGATGTCGCTAGTAGGTGTCCAACTGACGCCACAGTTCTATTTTAGTAGGCATTTCTATTATCTGGGCAAGTTTTTTAAACTTCACAATTTTGTAACATGTAGGTAATTGTTTGTACAATAGAAAAAACTGTCACCTTCAACACTGACACCTTCGCTGACATTTATCCCTCCTAATACAGCAAGCGCCATCTGTCATAACTAAGAGAAACAAAGTCCCTGAAAATTTCCCATTACAACTTTCTAAATGGATTTCGTATTTGACTTTTAAAATAAGTATAATTTGTTTTCGGTCTCCTAATCTTTTAGACCCAAATATTAATAGATTAGTAATACATTATGTCTATAGGTCCGTGAACTCCTGATTAAATATTAGCAAATAAACGATGGCGTACCGCGTGACGCCAAGTAGATCACTTCACGGGGTCCGCTTCCTTCGTCTTGATTTATCACTGGCTGCGCGCGCGCCGCTCCTACCAATAAATTATTATCCATAATGATCAATGCACATGATTTATTGGAATGATAAATAATCAATATGCCTCCGAATAAATCGGGCGCCAAAGTACCTACAACACAGTAGGTATAGCAGAGGCTCCTGTTGATGTTCAGCATTATACCTGTAAGCTGAGAAGTTCAAACAAATATTGCCATAAATATCAATCGCAAATTCGAATAACCAAATTGCGTTCATATTATTTGTGCGGATTAATTGTGTCGCCGTAAATGTGGAACCCGTCTTATTATTGATTGATTGCCATTATTATAGCTCCCTCAAAGACATACAACAAATTATCACAAGAAGGGGCGACATTCTGCAGTTCCTGCGTTCCTGGTTAAAATCTTGCGACGTCCCTGATGAAGCAATTATTGAAGTCCTGGTTTTTGTCCACATGTCTGCTTCCTCGATCACGACGTGATGAACTGTCCAGCTAAATACGGAGACTGTCACACACTCTTCTAAATTCACAGCCATTTTAAGATGAACTGTATGTCTTAGGAAATACTAAAGGGAATTGTAAAATTGTGGCCAGGCAATGGAATGACACGTTTTTATGATTCCGTCCGTGTGATTTAATTTGAGGCCTTTTTGATGGGCCACTGCAGGGAATTTCAAGCCGCTCTGTGTGTTTTATATGCCGTTGAATTTTACACAATTCTTTTAGATTTAATTCTTTGCTTGCTGTGCCGGTGAGTTAAAAGGTTTGCAAAGTTTTTGAAAGTGCAGGATTCTTGACTGTAACATAAAATATATGTATATGTTCATAAACGCGCCACCAATACCTGTACCTGAGAGGAGTTCTGCACTAAACAAACATTCAGATAATCAATTGCATATATATCGACGCATGCCGATCCTGAGTCCATATCGTAATTATCCGAAGCAGACTGTTCTGGTCTCGGCGGCGCGACTTCAAGGCTCGTCCTTTGGCCCCCGGCGTCCTAACGAACGCGTCGATTGACTGCTAAATCATGCTGCACCGGCGCAACTACGCTTTGTGCTCGCCGACTCGATCCGCGACCTTGTAGGGGTGAATGAAAGAAAAGCGAGAAGATACCCTCAAAATCATCATGGAAATTACTGATGATGATTACCTTTAATTTTACTCATTACATATTTTCATTATTACACTTGGTCACACGGTTTTGGAATTGTCTTTCGCTGACACGTATGTGTTTTGAAGTTTTAATTGCAAATCTAATTTTAAACGGCTAATGCATGAGCACTATACTACAATGAAAACCTTATGTGTTCTTATTTTTATATTACTTACAGTTATGTTTATTTGTATTAGTATTTAGCCCTCCAGCACATAATGTTGGATTTACAGAAAGTTGACTTTGCAAAATGTTGGATCCCAAAATAAAGGTTTTCCAAAATGTTGAATTCCTGCACATATAAAAAAACATTTAATAACGTTAGATATGCTTATATTTTTATCTAAAACAAATAATGCTTTTCTTCTTCTTTTGAAAATAATAAAATAAAACAAATGTTTTCTTTTAGTTCCTTACGAACCTAGTTTAAGTTTAGTAAATATATTTTTTGTAGAAACTTCATTTTAGCCAGTAGTTTCTCATAGTTTGATCAAAAAGAATGTCTTGTGGTCTTAGATTTTTCGGAAATGACAGAAATAAAGCCCTATCAATTTTTAAATCGAAATCATGTGCTTCTTTTATTATGGTGCTCAATACTAAAAAAATGTTAGCTAGCAGCTAGATAAGGTAGTAGTTCAGTAAAGAGGTTGTAAGTAGTAACATTCAACATTGTGCAAATCCAACATTTTGGGATTAACAGTTAAAAGTTTTGGAAATTTATTATTTTGGGATCCGACATTTTGGGAATCCAACATTTTGCAACTTTCTGTAAATTCAACATTGTGTACCGGAGGTACATAATATTATGTATTTGTCGTTTATAACGGTTCCGACTCTGCGAACCCTAAAACATTTGAACTGCAATTTCGTGTCCCTAAACGAAAAAATATAAGAGACAATGAGTAATAGCTACATTTGTAAACAATTTACAAAGATTGCTCATCTCTCGAGAGTGGTGAGTCACAAATCATCGCAGAACTACCAGGGGTGGCGCGGACTAATCACTTTAGATGCACTCTCAATCGCATTACACCTCCGCTGGGGTCATTATGCCCTGGTAATCTAATTTGTATCTCGTTATGTGGACCCACCCTATTCCTGCAGAGGATCGTGTATCGATCTTACACACGTAGCTCATCCGGGATTTGGTTGTGTTGTTTTGTTGTATTAGTCGTTGATGATTTTGAAGTAATAACGGTGCTCTGTACTGAGGGAGAGGATAGGATATTTTTTTATGTATTCAATTTCTAAACATTTTTCTAATGAAAACATCCGAAGTAAACAGAAATATATAGTTCATTCCAGGACTTACTCTACATAATCAATTGTGGAGTGGAATTGGTAAAATCTTTTTCAAAACGATATTTCCTAGGACATTTATAACCAATTTTGGATTAGATGGACATCCAGAACATAACTATAACTTACAGATAGAGTTTTTATTGTATTATTTTTTACGTCTTGTGGGTAAACAACACTCTTTTTTCAAAAGTATTTTTTTATTCCATTCCACAACGTTCAAAGTAATTCTAGTTTTAGTAACAAAATGCGTAAGGGCACGCAGCGGGTGTGTAATTAGATTGCAGTTTCCGCTTGGCAGCCTCCGGACCCCTTGCACTGGGGTAGCATATATCACTAAGGGTATATCTTTGTACGTTGAGCGGGTTCGACAAAAAGATTCCTTTTTAGAAAAGCTCAGATTAAAAGTGTTGACTATAGAAAGTGCATTAGGATATTTGTTTTCATTTTCTCGAAATTTATGTTTTCTTTGCCCTCTGAGAGAAAGTTTCTGAATTGAACTTTATATTGTATTGTATACTATAAACTTACAGTAACACAAATCGGGTAGGTATTATTTTATGGACTAGGAATATGGTAAATTTTTCGTTCGTCTTTTTATCATTCTACTCGTAGCTGACCCGGCAAACGTTGTTCTGCCAATATGCATTGTTAACAGTAATAACAGTGTTCAGCTGCATGCGTATAATGCATGTATTATACACATTGTAAACTTTCCTCAAGAATCATTCTCCCTACAAAAGAAAACGCATAAAAATCCGTTGCATAGATTTAAAAATATAAGCATACATAGGGACAGACAGCGGGAGGCGACTTTTTTTTATACTATGATGATATATAGCATAAATACGTAATAGATTTGCAGAAGATAGCCAGCAGAAACTGGATGCGACAAGCCGAAACAAAACACATATCGTGCAATTGGAGAGGTATAATTCCAGCAGTGGACGAATAGTCTGATGATAATTAAATTAATAAATAAGTACTAGGTAAAACTGGAAAGGATACGTGTTGCGCCGACCCCACCTAGTGTGGGATATGGGAGAAAATTGATGAAGTAGATAAGACTTTCTTAGGTATATTTTGTGTTTGCTCCAAAAATAATGTAGATATAATTGATTATTCACCGTTGCCACATCCCATCATAGTAGTACTATTTTACGCTCCAGCAGTCGACACGCGACCAACATTCGATACGCGCGCGGCCGACAAATGTACTGTGCTGTGAGCGCAACTTCTTGAATCTTAATGCAATATTTATGAAGAGAACGCTCCTTTGCCAACATAGCACTTATCTAATAGCTAAGTAAGATTTTGACAAAGTAGAGATAGGTAACTTCTCAAATCTGGTACTATTAGAGGGATATACTGGATTTTTTTCCATTTTTGCATTGAATGTCTTGTTACTAGCCAATGTTTGTGGTGATTTTTTTTTGTTTATGGTAATAACACACGCGTACTGTTAAACCGGCCATCCGAAAATTCTGTACACATTTTAAAATCGAGAGCACGTATTATTAAATACACTTCAAGCCTTTTAATCCCAAAGCGGGGTAGGCAGAGGTACTTGCTTAATAAGCAAATGCCCACGGTTCACCGAGCGTATATAACCCAACGTGACAGGGGGTGAGCCCATCGCCGTTATAGGGTTCACACACTGCGTGGTGTGCGGGTTTCATCACGATGTTGCTCCTTCACCGTACGAGCGTTGCGTTGCGTACATAGGCTCTGAAAAAGAGTCCCATTGGTACACGTCCAGTAGCCGGACTCCAACCCGCGACCTCCCGGTTACAAGTCAAGTATCCGACCAACTGGACCACAGACGCACTTATTATTAAATTTAAACAGTTTATATTATAAGATGTTGAAAATGTAAGGTGTCCTTAATTTAATACGTTTCACATTGCGTACTTACTTATACTTCACTATGAATTATTTTTTGAGTTATTAATTTGAGATTTCTCGTCATGTACAACCGCAAGACGAGTCTAGTCGAGGATTAGAATTAAGGCTCACTAATCCCCAAGATTTCGGTACTAGGCATATGATATACCGCGAGCAGCTGTCATCGCCTTAAGTGCTTTATAAAAAAAACTCCCGAAACATCTGTGCTCGCTTCCTTCATTTATTTCTATTAAAGCGGATAATTTTACTGGAGTTTTTTAAAGTTTTTATATAAGTATAATAAACTAAGGAAAGATGTTATTGGATAATGCAACGTACAAACTTAATTATTTGCGTGTGGTCGCGTGTGTTAATTGCTTCCATAATTTAACAAAAGTTTCCGATCCTACCTGAGTTACCTGACAGTTTAAAATAATGAATTTTGTATATACCTTCCTATGTAAGGAAATATTTTTAAATAATAGCATTATCATCTGGAGAGACAGACAGAGTTATACTGATTAACCCCTTACTAATAAATAACACATATAAGTTACATAGTTTGTGCTCTATCCTTTTATATTTCCTGTCCCTGTCCAAAAGACAAAAAACACTGTGTAACACAATATTGTTATCAGTGTGGAAACGTCAAACGACAAACCTACTTTGCATACTTGACTATTCGCAAAGGGTCTTTACAATATTCATTTTCAGCTCTTTTTTGTAGGTAGTACGTTTCCATTACAACGTAAAACTCAATAGGTATTTTAATTTTCACCGACAAATAAAATCGGTTACCTATTATCGGTCGTGAGAGCTTAGCCCTATGTGAAAGGCTTTGTCTGGCGTTGCAGTGCGCAGGAGTCTAGACATGGGGTTGTATTTAAAGCCCCGGCCTCGGCAGGTGGCCGAGACGTCAACGTTGGCTGGTTGACGTACACGTCCTGTGTTTTTAAACCATCATCATGACAGCACTGACTAACTATGACGGTAAGAATATTAAGTTGGTACAATTCACAGCCATATCAATTAGGGTTCGAATAGGCTGTCCAGCACTCAAAATGCTGATGTCTCTTAGGTCATGCCTTCCCTTTGAGCTTGCAATTGATTGGAGTTTAAAATGGAAAAAATAAGTGTATTTGGTGATGAGAGATGATAAATAAATAATAAATATTTTACAACAACACACACATTGCCTTTCTCCCATGTTAAGTAGCTAAAGCACTTGTGTTATGGAAATCAGACAACGAAATATACTTACTTAAATACCTTTTTTTTTCTTTTAAATACATACTTATATAAATAAAACACCCAGACACATCCAACAAGTACTTAAAAGCTCATCACCTAAATACGTGCCAGCGGTGGGAATCGAACCCACGGCCCTATGGAGCAGAGGCAGACACTACACCAACGGGCCCGTCATTGATAACCCATTTAATTCAAATAGTTATTTGCCCATTTAAATGATCCAACCAATCTCCTATGTATCTTAAACCATGAATAAAATTTTGCAGTTGATACTTTAAAACGAAAGGTGGCACTTTACGTCCCTAATCCCGACCTTAATTTCATCTAATGAGAACAAACTCGAAACTCTTCTTATTGAGTTTCTACCTTTAATATCAGTGATTGAATAATGTCTATACATACAGTGGTCAGACGTTTTTCTTTATAAAGTCCGCAAGGGAAGGCACACCTACCTGTCTATCAAGAAGTGACGCTCCGACCACCGTCAGTTCCTCCCAAATAGACGCGCCATCAAACTCTTTAGTCGTCCACGTCTTGAACATTATCAAAGTGACTTTTAAGGGAGTGTACGCAACTAAGACTGCGTACACACCGCTTATTTTTCTAATGCTTCCGAACGAGTTCGATCGTTTTTAGTTTCATATTTGCGAACTGGTGTCACGAGCGAACGTTTGAAATTCTCATTTATATCTCGCAGTTGACATGTATGGCCAATGGAAATAAAGAAATGGGTTTTTCAATTATGAAAATAATAATTTGTTGTTTATTATTTTAATATTTGTATAGGTGTATAGGTGCCCTATTTGTGTCATTTGCAAATTATTGTAAGAAGTAATTAGTTATAATTTATGTCTTATTGATACATATATCATATTGAGATTGATATATGTTGTAAAAAAAACCAAAATATTGTCTAGTCCGCGTCGGATCTATTAAGTTATTAAGAATGCTCCCAATTCGTAACTTATTGTCTAAATATCCGAAGACGGTTATTAAAATTGGTGTGTTCACCGCCTTAGCCAAGCTGGTTGACCTATCGTGTAACGTGATACCGCCCATACTTGTCTCAAACAAACTCATTTGCCGCTACATTTGAGACGCCTGGACCACCAGAACTGCGACATTGATGCATGTACAGTTTAAGCAAGTACCAGTCTAAAATAACCTGCACTGTCTAGGAAGTACCTATACTTAATTAAATGTGCAGTTTAATTTGACCAAGCCCGTTCTACGTATTCGATGTCGCAGGTATAACTTGTTTGGAACCTGCTACAATTTATATTTGGAACTAGTGAACGCTCGGCCGTGTCGCTAAATAATGATTATTTTTTTCGATAAATTATTTGTTATTGACCTATTTCTTTATGTTCACGTGAAATCTAAACGATGGATCTACATACATACATATCTGCTCAGTATGCAGGTAGAGATTACAGACTCCGCCCATTTATCATGATTCTGACGTACGTCCTATGCTTTCTCCACGTCCATACATCATTTTATATAAGTCCTTGGTTATATCAAAGTTATGCACATATCTATGTGCTAGTATAAGTTTGAAATCGTAATGACACCAAGAGTCTCCGCAAGTCCAGGGATTATGCGCGTGAATGATTAATGTATTGATGTTACGCTAATCAGTTGGTAGTAAGAAGGTAGTCGGTCAGTTCCCAGTGTGCGTACCTGGCTCGTTCCGGCATAGTGGCCAGGCGCCGGCAGCATTACGTTAGGTCTGTCGCGCACGTGCGCTCCGCTGCCCCCGAGTAGCCGACGCAAGTTCTGCCTCCGTCATCCGACATCATATTATTTCGGCTTAGCCAGCATCTGATTCTGTATACTGCTGATTTTTTCAAGTGTTCAGAAAAAGTTAAGCGGAACTCAATACATTGACAGATTGGTGATGTCCTGACGGAAGGTGGCGTGAAAAGTACTCGAAACCGGAGGTCATATATGAAAAGATGTATGAATGTAGATGAAGCGAAAGGGATATGTCTGGATCGTGACAAATGGTGATCTGTAGTCTCTGCCTACCCCTCTGGGAGACAGGCGTGAAGTGTATGTATGTATGTATGTATGTACTCAATACACTCCGTGAGCAGAATTTGATGTACCTACCTAGGATGCAAATGGAAAATTGGCCGAAGCCAAAGTAGATGACATAATAATATGACAGAATAAAAGGTAAAGCTGAGTAAAGATGAAGTGATTAACATAGTTTTGTAATTACTAATTCGTAGAAATACCCGCATACCTACAAATATTAGTGGTCTGTGTCTTTTGTCATGATTCTGTTATTCATGATATGAACCAACCGCGTGTACCTATCTCCCCAAATCATTGAATTATTTCGTAGTACTGACAATGGAAGAAAGTACCTACTTACATGCGAATCCAGACGACAATCGAGACTTCTAGTAGCAAATTATATAGAACATACCTACATCAATAATTATATTGCGTTTTTATACACATAACTATAGCTGCCGAGAAGTACCTTTTGCAGTTAGCCAGTTGGCGTCGCACACGCCTCAATGGACACCAGTTATTGAGCTGAATCTTCATGGGATCTGACAGCGCGAAGGACCGACACAGAATCACTCAGCTTATGGATTTATTACACCAGTATATTTAGAAGGTCGAAGAACATCTGCCCGGATTGTGTCGTCTATGCATGCTGGGAAGTAATGATAATATAATAAGTG
>SJJU01008019.1:0-26451 GCA_012932125.1 Conopomorpha cramerella
GGGTCTGCTATACGATCGAACGATGAAAAAGTACCCTTAATTAAGGATGGAGACTTGCTCAAATTTTTCTAAGTCTGCGCCCCTAAGGGTGTACCTGCTGCTCTCGGAAATTCGACTAAGTCCTGAAAAAAAAATGTGCCCCTGATTAACGATTCAATCGACAGTATGCATATTGAACGTCACTGTGTCCAAAATAAGCGCATCCGCTCGATGTCTGTCCTTCGAGTTACAGCCGTTTCGTATCTTTGAGTCTAATTTCCTCGGCAATGAAACTGTTTTGTAAAAAGTCGTCCATACAAAAGTCACTCCCATTCGGGTCTTCTATACGATCGAACGATGAAAAAGTACCCTTAATTGAGGATGGACACTTGCTGAAAATTTTCTAAGTGTTCCGCCCCTAAGGGTGTACCTGCTGCTCTCGGAAATTCGACTAAGTCCTGAAAAAAAAATGTGCCCCTGATTAACGATTCAATCGACAGTATGCATATTGAACGTCATTGTGTCCAAAATAATCGCATCCGCTAAACGTCTATCCTTCGAGATACAGCCGTTTCGAATCTTTGAGTCTAATTTTCTCGGCAATGAAACTGTTTTGTAAAAAGTTGTCCCTACAAAGGGCACTCCCATTCGGGTCTGCTACGCGATCGAATGATGAGAAAGTACCCTTAATTAAGGATGGAGACTTGCTCAAAATTTTCTAAGTCTGCGCCCCCAAGGGTGTACCTGCTGCTCTCGGAAATTCGACTAAGTCCTGAAAAAAAATTGTGCCTCTAAAAATTATGATTATTATGATATACATATTATGATTCCATCGATAGTGTGACGATTGAACGTCATTATGTCCAAAAGAACCGCATCCGCTCGACGTCTCTCCTCTGATCCGCAGCCGTTTCGAATCTTTGAGTCTAATTTTCTCGGCAATGAAACTGTTTTTTAAAAAGTCGTCCCTACAAAGGGCACTCCCATTCGGGTCTGCTACACGAGCGAATGATGAGAAAGTACCCTTAATTAAAGATTGACACTTGTTGAATTTTTCTAAGTCTGCGCCCCCAAGGATATGCCTGCTGCTCTCGGAAATTCGACTAAGTCCCTAGCTTCATACAAAATCGACCAAAAATATTCTAAGTCCAGAGCCAATTTTTTTCTTTTTTTTTTTTGCTTTTCGCACGTTTTATAGGTCCAGGAAGCGCCCCCAAGGGTATACTCCAACTCGACCTTTGCGCCCCTAACCCTACCCCCGGACCGAGTACTTCTCTACCTTCTTTGGGAATTGCATACCATCCCTCAGACCTGAAGGATTTCATGTTGGCATGCTGTGGTAGCCCTTTTACTAATTATAATTAAATAGTTTTGTTCTGTCATGGAACTTGTATGTACCACAACATCAATGTAAAAACCTATTTATAAAAGGAACAAATGTCAATATCTTATTCAAACAATTCTATGGAATTATGTGAGTATAATAGTACAGTAGTTTGAATTAGAACCGTTTCAATGAATCTGTAGATTGACTCGGCATAAGCTCGAAATCTATCCATCGTCTAAACAAACACAATTCAATTGCCAGCGTTCGCTCAAACCGTTCTTCCGAATTGAAATTTTGTAGGTACACTATAAGAGATAGTGTGCGCAATCACCTGACTAATTGATGAAGCAGTAGATAATGTTATTTGGTAAAACAGAACGGCAGACATCCAATACATTCGTTTGTTTCTCTTTTTTACCAAATGTTATTTATGCCGTGACCTATTTCAGTTATTAGGATTGATATAGATCTGTTCCTATTGTGTTTTATTCATTTTCGTTTCTGGATGCCTTTTGTTCCGACTTTCGAATTTTGCGCTCAGATACCATTTCCATTGTCTTTCGATATCGATTTTGATTACTAGCAGAAGTTTTCTGAGTCTAGAAATGTCGTCGAACCTTTGCAAACATTGCAACTTGTTTATTAATTAAAAGTTATTTCTCACTTTGAGTTACTTTCTAAAGTTTTAGTGAAATTTTCTAAGAAAGAATGTGTGCGTACTTAATTAACATTTAATTATTTACTTACTCCAGGCTCATGATTACGAGATGTATAAATGCTGTATGTTTTCAGGTGGAGAGTGAGGGCGGGGGGCCATCAGCGTCACCCGCCCTACCTCTGTGTCCCTCGGGCCGCCCTGACGCAGAGGTGCAGCCCCTACTTGCTGAAGGTCAGTGTAGTCTTATCTCGCTTCTAACTTTTACTTCGTCTTTCGGTTCAAAGCAGCCACTATTGATTACTTTACCTCTTTCTCAAATGAACTAAACAGGAAAAAGGTCAGACAGAGTATAGGTTGACTTTTACAACAGCTTTAATAAATACCTACTTCGATTCACAGCAGAATTTTGCCGAAAGCAATAGTGAATGTTCGATAAAATGAGCTGAAGGTTTTTGTTTTAATTATAGTGATGTAAACGATTCCCTCGTTGTACTTGTGTATACATAAGAAAACTGAGTTAATTCGTGTTGGTATTCGGTATAGTGTTCACCCGCCATTTGAATGCTCAGTGATTAATGAATTCTCTGACACATTATTTATTTCTTTGAAAGGAATGAAAACAACAATCACTTGATTGCCTTAAGTTCCTAAAATGTTTCTCCAAAGGTGCCACTTGGGGGCTTAATTTGGATTTATTTTGATATGTAACAACAACTTTTCTTCCTTGTTTTCATGTCCTACTTAAATACATTCAAATGAAACCTATGCCAATCGCGTTGGCGACTACTGTCGGTATCTGCGGCAAAGTACGGGTATAATTCAATTTTTGCAGCGCCCGGGGCTCTTGGTCTCTCGACTTTCTTTAATATAACTTGGGATACTCTTCCATTCATTAATTTTTAATTATTTATTCCAATTCATTTCAAAGTTTCAACATCAGAAACAACAAGTTTCGTGATATTTGAATGACAACAAAATTATAATTTTCATTAAATTTGAATTTGGCTGCGAATATTTTCTACACGGTAGCAGGATTCTCAGTAGAATATTTTGAGTTCGGAAGAAGGGACGTAATAAACAATGATTAGAAACATAACCTTACAAACTGTTCATATACGAGATACGTGAAAAGAAATAAGCAGCTAATCTAATAAGCAGTTACAAGGTATTTTACTTCCAATAAGCAGAGTACCAGGGGACTTATGTATATGTATGTATTCAGAATGGTGCACTTTTGGTGTTTGAACGCACGAAACACCATTATTACAAACTTTTGTCTATTTTATCTAGACAGGCAGTACCGTGTCAAGCCAAGTTCAAGTAACTGGCGAGCAGCGCCGCGTGTTACACCAACCATTTAGAGCCACTTTTGAATCCTCATAAATCATAAACTATTTCGCATAATCGTGTAAGATTTGCCTCATACTTATTGAGATTTGCGTGATACATAATATGTTGGAGCACAAAAAATAAAGGAACAAAATAATGGATACATAATATGTTGGAGCACATATTTTGTATCACGCATAAACACATTTCAAACGGTTATTTAAATATCAACATCCATAGGTTTTTATCATTTATTTATCATTGACTGACCTAAGATCAAAACTCACCCAGTTATAGATAAATGACCTAACTGGTTTCTACCTAAAACAACATTAGAAACCTATTACTTACTTATCTAAATAAATTATTAGGTAATTACTAGTTGGAAAGTCAAGAAACTTTCTGTAAAACTTGGCGTTTATTTAGATATCAGTATTTTTTCGGCTAGGTCCAGAACCAAACATATTCTTATTATTCAACTTGGCTGTCAGTTTTCACATTTGTGTTTTTAGTCAGAGTAGATTACGTTTACTGTCAAAATTGTCTTAATTATTGACCCTTCCAGAATGTCGTAACATACAACAGTTACCTATGTATAATGGTATATTGGAAAACTTTTATACTTACAGCAAAACAATATGTAACCTTTCATTAAAGTATGTCAGTCGGGTAAAGGTGAGTGAATCCGTCCGAGAGACTTCAGGCATCTACCTTAGTATACCCTTCAGCCGTTTGCGTCAGCCCAGTCACATGATAAGTGTTATTTCACATTATGTCTACCTTTATATTCGTGAATGTATGAAAATCGAATGTCTGGAAGGCGAAAAAAATAATAATTTTAGGCTAAAATTTCCCAGCTGCCGATACTCTTTCTTTGTTCAAACTCACCGGCACGAAAGAGATTCCGATTACACGATCGGTTCGTTCAGACGAAAAAAAAATAACTCAATACTATAGGCATAGAAGAGTTTACCACCATCTGTGTATTTCAGGAAAAAAAAACGCTTGGAAATACTCACGGAAGAATGGTAATTCTTCCTGTTGACGGTGTCTGCAACAGCAATCCATTAGATTTTATGAAAGCTATTTAGGTTAATTTTTACTTGTCGTCATATAGGTAACAACTCTACCTTAATGATGTTTTACTCTACATGAAGTGAGATCAAAACGGACAAACCACTTTCTTGACCAACTATATAAACGTTAACAGCCATTCTGGGTTGTGTTGGAGGAGTCAAGATTTAAAGTTTATTATGAGCATACTTAGCCCTCGTCAAGCAGTGTATGATATGTGGCTGATGATGAAGAGCATACTTTATTACGATATTGTAATTATAATTGTTGTTCCAAACCTGTACTTATTGATTTCAGGGCTTTGTACAAAGTTAGCGATAGTCTAAATGACACTTTTTTTATTGATTGTTTTATAGTTGTCCACAAAATGCTTCGCGCCTGTCTACCAGAGGGGTAGGCTGTAGATATTACAGTCTCCATTTATCACGGGCCTGGCAGTCCCATCAGCGTTTTTAAAGCTATTTTAATATTTCATCCTTAGCAACTATCGACTTGCGATTGTAATGTGACTACAAGCTGGATATGCACATAATACACGGATTAACTATATAGCTTTAATTAACGTAACTTCTCTAACATATTGCGCTATTGTAATTTCAACAATGATTTGTTGTTCCAAACTAGTTACTTATCTGTTTCAGGACTTTACGCTCGGTACCACAATATTATTGCTGCTTAACATCAGGCAGGATGGTGATGAAACGCTTGTTCATAGTGATAAAAAAAATTATGGACTTAGGTACCTAGACTAAACGCAAATGTTGAAAACATTTCCACCGCTATACGAGTATATATGGGCACGCTAGCCTTGAGCTGTCGGCAGTGAACTTTTTTTAATTAAATGCCACCCTCAAACCTTTTCCTTACGGACGTCACTGATTCCATCAGTTCCACCAAGTTCTAACGATGTTGGTGCTTGCGATATCTGTTCTTTTTTTGGAATTTCATTTGCGTTGTAATATATACCCATAATAATATTACAAAGAAGAAAGATTTGATTGTTTTGCATCGCATAGGCTGCGAAACTAATGGACCGATTTAAAAAAATCTTCTAATTACTCTTTCTGCGGTTATAAAGGACAATTATGCTGTATGTTTTTTTTTCGGAATTCCTTAAAAAACTTACCCTTTGAATGAATGAATGAATGAATATACTCTTTATTGCACACTGTACATTACGAATGTAAAAAAACAATACAATGGAAAAATTGCGAAAGGCGACCTTATCGCTCATAGCGATTTCTTCCAGGTAACCTAATTTAAAGATTACAGGAGCTTAACAGATAGAGTAATGTATCCTTTATTTCGTAGCTGTATTTTATTCTTTGAGTACATGACGAGAGACTTACACAGCTTCAATTCTATCGTATTCTTGATTTTATATTCGGGCTTCATAATTATGGGTTTCTCTCAGTACCATTGATATCAGTTTTCGGCAAAGATTTATCTAATTATTGCCTTCATCATCAGCCACATAACGTCCACTCCTGGACGAGGGCCTCCCCCAATGAGATCCGTCATTTGGGGTGAAATGCCAGTAATCGCCACGCTTGGCAGGCGGGTTGGCGATCGCAGTCGTGTTGTGGTTTAGCTCACAGAGAGCGCTGCTGCCCGTTCTCTGGAGAGCTCCCTCGGTTGCCTCTTACGACCCCCATGACGGGAAAAGTTGGGCTGGGGTGGTGACACATGTATTCTATTCGCCGTCACCACACGGCTAATTATTGCCTTAATTGTTAAAAATATTGAAAGATAACCTAAACCAAGTAATCAAAAGTAAAATGAGAAAGGACTATGCAAGGTACAGTCTCGTCCGCCTTCTCACTCGCACAGTCAACATGAACAGAATCACAGTAACCTGTGGTTCTTCAAAAGAAGTTGGATACGCGTCAGAAAAAAACTGGTTCGTACATTGCTCGCTGAGCTCATGGAATTTCAAAATGTTTCGAGGTCGTCCTACGCTGGTCATCTAACACAACGACTGTACGAAGCTCAGCTACTGTTCAATAATTCATTTCCAACGTTCAGTAAGATAAATTCGATCGTTTAGGGAGGAAGGATGTAAAAGTTCTAACAGAGAATTCACGTTAAATTTTCAGCGAAATTGTGTGCTCCAAACGATCATGGGGACTTAGGTTCGTTGTAACGTGTTACATGACGATGCCTCGGTCTACCGTTGTGTAATATATTCACTTCCTTATGTTGCTATCCTTTTCAACCGCTAGTCTTATTCTTTCAGTGTGACTGAGACAATAAATGTATTTAAATTAAACTGTCCTTAAATTGTATTTTGGGTAAAGGCGAGAAATGAGTTTTATTTTAGATGATTATTTCGTACACTCGGAGTGTACTGTGTGTAACACGCAGATACTTCTATTGGGCACATACACATGTATATAAAATAAAACCGACGAAATAAAATAAAATAAAGCTGAAGAGTTTTTTTGTTTGTTTGTTTGTACGCGCTAATCTCAGGAACTACTGGTTCGAATTGAAACATTATTTTTGTGTTGAATAGACCATTTATCGAGGAAGGCTTTAGGCTATATAACATCACGCTGCAACTATTAGGAGCGAAGAAATAATGGAAGATGTGACAAAAACGGGGAAATTTTTTCATCCGTTGCGTGCGCTGCGAGAAGGGTTCAAAAATATATGTATGAAAAAATTATTCCTCTTGAAAGGATCTAAAAAAATTTCTGCAGCAGTATATGTCTATATTTTAAGATTAACTTGCTAGAACCGTTTTTATGGTAATCAAATTTGGTAGAAATTATTGCATTATGAAAATGAATTGATGTTCGTTAGTCTCGCTAAGACTCGAGAACGAATGGCTAATTAAAGTCTTGAATTATACGTGGAAGTCCAGGGAAGGTTTAGACGTTGTATTTCTTCCAATACACGAGGTGCAAAGGTGACTTCCTATGGCAAAACAAATGTTTGCAGGGGACAGCTTGTATGAATATAAAATTTGTATAAACTCCAGGGTGGCCTGTCACAAAATTACATTCACTGCTGCCCAGCACTGTTGTAAATTACATTCACTGCTGCCCAGCACTGTTGTAAATTACATTCACTGCTGCCCAGCACTGTTGTAAATTACATTCACTGCTGGGCAGCAGTGAATGTAATTTATTTTCTTTCATAAGAACCTTCTGTTGTCATTAATAAACACAACAAACATAGAATTAGAGAAATCAGTCCAGCCTTTCCGGAGTTATGCGGTTACCAACACGTTTTGCGATTCATTTTTATATTATAGAAACTCGTATTAGTATATAATTATCCACAGAAAGTTTCATGTACTTCACGCAAACTAGGATGGTGTATGATTGATTACATATAGGTATGATAAACACAATATATAATATACTCATCACTAACGAAATATTTGGGTGCCAGGATTGTACTGTCACAAACATTGATTTGTGTTGTTAGCTCGGTGGGTGAATAAATAAAAGAAGTGGACTGTTTGTGATATCCGTGTTTCTAAAATTAAGAATTGGCAGAGATACAGTGTGATGCGTGTGGTACTGTCAGTGGGTAGAAGAGCAGTGGCGGGCTGGTGGCCGCGGCGACGTGGAATACAGAGGTGTCCCCGCCTTCACCGCTGTGTCGTCACATCCTAATGTGACCCGCTGAACTCGTAACTCGGTAAAACCGACAAATGTGTTTGTCTCCAACAGTGTCATTTTGCTATTCTTGCAAGTTTCCAAAGAACTGAAAAGTCAAATGTAATCTGGTGTACTCCTCCTAACTTCTATAATTAGACATTAAAGTACATTTATATTTGCGACAATATAATTACTTTATCTTAATTATGTTTAAGGAAGTGATAGACCACATTTTTAGACCGGCAGTAGGTATAGACCAGTGAGGCTCTGCAGCTGGGTAGGTCTAAATGTCACTGAACTGACCAACATAAGGATTTACACCAAAAAACCTTTACCCAAAATTGATTTTTTAATGTGGCTAGGTGTGTTAAAACTTGATTTAAAACATAACTTATAGATTTTTATTTAGTGATTGTGCCGTTAAATCAAATTTAAAAAAGCTCGTAAAGAAATGAAGTAATTTTGGATAAAGGTTTTTTGGAGTAAGTACATTATGTTCATGAGTTTATTTTGATATTCAGCCCTACCCAGCTAGATTTCATGCTTTGTAATATTAATGGAGCATTATCCATCAACACAGTACCCGATTGGTATAGACTTAGCCACGCGCCAAATATCCTAATATGTATGTTGGTACTATTAAATAGTATTTTGCCATATCTGTGTGAAGCGAGGTCGCTGGCGGCGCGTCGGGGGCGGCGGGCTCACCCGTGCGTGCTGTCTCGTGCCACAACATAAAATCTACGACATATACTAACCTATGTAGGTACTTGTTTATTCATGATATTACATACTCCAGTGATTTAATACAAGTTGGCCGGGGGAGGAATGTTTGTAAAAGTTCCTCCTTAGCTCCGTGATTCAAAGCCTGCATCCTGGCGCGGGAACAACTTTTCAAATTAACAAGAGGGAGGTGCGGCACACTAGGCCACACAAGGAAAATACTAGTACTCGAGGATGTATCTAAGCGTAGTACTTACATGGCGGCTCCTATTGCCCGTGACACTTGCGGTCTCGCGTTGATGTGTACCTACTGCTTCAACGGACTATCTAATCAATATACATTTGCACTTATTAGAATCCACGTCCGCTTGATAATTTTGTCATAGCTTGTTTACGCGACTGCCATGCCCTCGGACATGGCAGTCGTGGACAATCACTGGAACACCTAGGTACGTGTAAATCTGATCCAACGATCTTTGGATGATCTCATATGCGGTTCGAAGCATCTAAAACTATTTTGTTTATTTGGGAGGTACGAGCTAAGAAATGCTTTAATTGAGTGATTCTCTACCATTTAAATTGGCAGCACTAACTTAAAAACCGGCGTGAAACTTTAAAGTCGAGTCTTGTACGCAAAACTTTACAGTTTTCCAACTAGTAGTTAAGTGCCGATAGAAGGAAAAGTACAGCGGAACTCGCACGGCGATGTGGGGGAGACGTTTTAAGTTTAGTTTCCTGTCGTCTAGTGCAATAGAAATGCTACACCGCCTACCTCCTAAGCGGTACTTGTTCGCAGCTTAATAACAAAGTCACAAGAGGCGAGCTGCTTCAATTTCCGGTTGCCTAATGAAATCGCTGTCTAGTGCCATTGTTTGTATACTGAGAGTGCAGCCGGCAGAGACTGCGCAGCCTGGCCGCCAACGCTGCCGCCGAGCCAAGCAATCTGGAACAGTCAAACACGAGAAGTATTAAAATAATAAGAATACTCAATTGTACAACTTTTAAACTGGATAGTAACTGGATACTACTCCCTGTAGTTACGTTAAAACAAGCTTCAGTTATTGATTGTCTATCTATCAGTTTACCGGCCGAATCTACAGATTGTTTAGGAAGTAATAAATTACTCATTTTGTTTGAGTTTGGTCTTCAATCCTTTGATTATTTTAACAGTAAACAAATGATTTGATGTGCAAATATCTCCTCTCTCCGGGAGTTAGCGTAGGCTGGTGGACGTGGTGATTTGCATAAAATAAAGTTTTGTCTACCTTCGCACTCAGTCTACACACAGGCGAGGCAAGACCGCTGTTGATTGAGGCCGGAAGTCCCTGCTGTTGTCATGACGACTACAAAAAACGAACAATCCGAACATACACAGTCCGGTCGAAATATACCCGCTACTTTTTTATCACATGCAGAAATTTTGTCTGTGTGTGAGTAAGTAGGGTACGGTTGGATACTTCCATGAATATTCTGATGAAAGGGTCGGATATTATACAATAAGATTATTGATACTTTCACACGCATTCCTTGGTGTCACTACATAGATACATGCAGGAGAGGCAGGCGGAGCATATCGATTTTCACACCTGCTACGTACCTGACAAACCTCTCTCGTCTGGTTGTTTCTCAGTCATTAATCTCTTCATGCCTATTAGCGCGCCGCATCGGTTTATGACGCTTTACCAGCTCATGTATTCGTTCGTACTTATTAGTAAAACCAATTGTGACGTTACATTATTTGAACAAAAGCAACTTTCATTAAACATCGACCTCCACACAATTGGGACCCACTCGTTGATATCGTTGCTTGATATTCAAACAATGTGATGAATTGTAAACACAGTGTCAATACGATCGCCGGGACCCCGCTGGGAAATTACGGCACGTCCGGGCTCGGGTCGCGCGGGCCCGTTACAACGATAGCTAGTTCACGAGTTCAGACAGTCATTAGGCTCTTTCATAGTTGCCTATTTAATCATTTCAATGTCATATTTGACGCCGGATGTCGGCACTTTCGTTTTTATGCCCAAGCACGGACCTATTTCTGCTGAAATCCGCTCGGCCTCGTTTGCGTTGGAGTCCTTTTTTCTACACGATAATGTACAGTCCGTACGAATTCTCTCAAGGCTTAGTCCTCGGTGTGTCTGTTCAGGTAGGTAGATCTGATACTGGTTATCATAACAGATTATTTAAGAGTATTTAACTTATTTATGTATAACCATGCCAAGATTCGAGTATCTACTTGCTTTTTCGACGCCGATTATCGTTAACCATTTTGGAATAATTATTAATTATTGGTAAAATACGACCATTATTTCAAGTGGCGGAAACAAGACAGTCACACTTTTACCTACTGATTTTAAAGAGTATTGGATTTTATAAGGAGTTACAGAAAATAATTAATATAAGGTAATTACTATTTTTCATGTAGTACATCTGGGCAAAAGCCCCATTTTCTTCAATCTTTCCTATTACAACATTTTTTACGAGTATACGAATTTAGGAATTATTCTATATCAACGCCACGTAACTAACGTTGGTTCTTGTTGCTGTTCTAAATATTCGCGAAGCAAATGTCCGCTTCAATTCGCCATGTCACGTGATTTACAAGTAGGCACTTTACATCAACTGCGAGGATAAGTCGACCCCGACAACGAAATGTTTCGACAAACTTTGTAACATTCATGAATTTAAATCAGTTCGTATAGAATATCTAACCCGGGATCGTATGCCACTAACCAACACAGCGCTGGAATTCGCTTTGAATGTAGGTACCTACGTATGTGCGTGTTTGTTTTTTTAGGCCTTTAAATTTGTAGAGGCCAATAATTTAGCTAGACCGCGGTCGTCCTGCTGTACAGTCACGGCTCGCCGCGGACATATCTATTTTTACAGGCAACAAGTTACGAAGTAACTACTGTGAACCGATGAGGTGCAGGAGCTTTGTCACGGAATATGAATTTATAGCAATCCAGTACCCACATTTACATAGCGCATCAAATTAAAACATTGCCTTCCAATAAGTAAGATACCTACGGCAGTGCATGATCGTTTTTGAAAAAGGAGTTAAAACATAGTTAAATATCTCAGAGGATGCTTCCCCAACCACTTCTAGCAACCACCCTCGTCTGCCCTAAGTTGGACTGTCGATGTAAATGAAACCCGAATAATAATGTTTGTTATTACAGCGCGGGTCTTGATGGCAAGCGGCTTGCTGGTAACTATTTTGGCGTTACATGTGTACCGAACTTTTGCAACAATGTTATTTCAAAAGCTTTACTATGTATTGTAATTTATGAGTTTTAATGCTGCATGTGGAGAGATATTTTTTATTACAAAACGAAACACCACTCACACGTTCATTGTCGCCTGGCCAAATCCGCTAAAGTAGGGCCGTGTTGGGGAGTTTGCTTAGGTATATTTTCCGAGATATTTAGAGTTCCTAGTGAAACATTAAAACATCCAAATAACTTGTGGTAGGCATTTAGATTTCCATTATACACCTCGCTAAAATAGTTACTATAAAATGTTGATTTCACCGCAATACACAACATATTAAAAATCTAGTCAATATCTAGAACCACGCTAATGAAATCGCGAGGCTCTAGTTTATCTACCCATACGTATATATGATATTACGAATAAAACGTAATCACTCACGCACAAACGGTATCGCAGAAGCTGGAAACTTGAGAGTCCTTCCTACGTGAAGAATTCTTGGCCAAGTAGCCCTTAGCTAACTCCTTGGCCTTTTTGAACAAAGTTGCTTAACTCGCTGCCACTCTGTCGGGCCTGCCTCGACGGCCACTGTGCGAATTGTTTTGACACTTGTTGTGAAAGCCGCCACGCCCGTCAGCTAATTGAGCATTGGACGGACCGACGTACATCCAAATAATGTACACCCACCTGGAATAACAGTGTCCCGAGGCGTACTCCCGTAATTTGTTACCTTCCTAGTCAGACCTAATTCACTTCACGTAACTTACGTTAGTTAGGCTTATTAAGTCCTCCGATTACTTTTGTCCGGTTGCCTGTGAAAGTTAAGATTGTGAGATGTGGCCCCACGTAATAGCGTTGCTTAGTTGCCTACTTGTTCAGCGGCGGAACGTTAACACGGAATGTCGTCGGAACAAATAACTTAGCACAAGCTTAGTAAGATAATGACATTTACGGACCACTTATACATTATTAGGTGTGCGTATAGGGAGTTATTTTACCTCGCATAATGTAGATATTTGAGAGAATATGGCCATTTCCAAGGCTAAAATTAGGATAACGGTGACGGAGGTCTTTCGCGAACATCGCCTTAACTGAAAGGAAACAATAAAAGTTAGACAATGTGATTTACATCTTCTATATTGAATTGTTCTTTTACCGTTGCACGTCGTCGTTTGGGAAATCAGATAAGTAAACTTTGCTAACTCCGCCAGAGTTCTTCCACGAATTGCCATCAAATTAAAGAGCGCCTACCTTCCAGTTGCCAAGGTAAATTTTTTTTTTTGCTTTATAACATTAAAAAAAAGCTGGGCTTAGTTATACTTACTTACAATTTTCTTTCTTTCTTGTGGATTTTTTGTCGAACAGTTTAATTAAAATGTTTAATTATTTACCGTCGTTTTCGATAGGGCTTGTAATGAAAAATCTCATAATGTTTCTTGTTCTAGTGTTCTAAAGTGAAGGTGTGTTTTAGTGGTGGTGTGGTACACGGAGATCCTTGATAAGCAAATGCCAACATGTTACTTAGTGATGGCATAATGTAATTAATAAGTAGGAAGAATTTATTTTTGCTTTGCCCTAACTTACTGAACTTCAGAACCATCTACGCAACACACTTATTGCGTAGATGTTTCTGAAAATCATCCTATCTGTAACCGGACTCGAGACAACAACGTTTCGATTGCATCCGAAAGAAAGAATAAAAAATAAAACCGACAATGCGGAGAGATATTTGGATGGTTGTTACTTCACCGAAAAACAACTAGACCGATTTTAATAACAATTTGCAATAATCAATGAGTTATCACGAAATTCCCATGGGAACGGTATAAATTTCAGGTAACACTGCCGTGGTATATCAAGTAAACATATTGTACAGATATATCTACGTACATACACTGCCTATCACTTGTAATGTCGGTGTAATAGCGGTAGTCGAGGAATCGTTTCTACAGTACCATGTACCTACAAGTAACCCCGTTAGTTCCTCCGCCCTTTCGTGCGCTTCATAATTCCTCCCCAATTTCGCAACGATTTTGACGTAAATATTCCCCTATGAATATTTTTCTTTCAAATACCCCTCAAATTTCACTTGAATCGTTTGAGTGCTTTTCGCTTATTCGGTTTTGTCGAAGTTCCCGGGTTTTTTGCGATTTCTTTTTAAACTCCTTGAAAATTATGGAAAAGTTTAACACTTCAGAAAAAGTTACATGTAAGGACAAGAAGGTTACGTAACATTTTTATGGGACTGTTTTACTTGTGTAGTACCTGAAACACAGCGTATTAATCCTATAATCTCATTAAAGTTATGAATTTTTCGAATGGCACACTTGAAATTCCCCAAGTCATTCAGGAACGTATTATACGAGCTACAAGCACTTGTTCCCTAATAATAATACTCAAAGAAAAAAGTGACGAAGAGAATAATCACTGTTCTTCACCTTAAAAATGTAATTATACATTCCATCTTTAATTGTTATAGACCTTCATAAAATAAGTGCCATTATTATAGAAATAAAATGAGATAAAATTGGTTTGGGCCATTACAATAGCCAAATAACTTTTTGGATTTTGTAAGTACTCAGAATTTTACAGCACTTGAGATCTTAACAAATCTATTTATGTAAAAAAAACTAATATGTGGGTAAAGAAAAGCGTAATATCTGAACGACTGAACCGAATTAAATAAAACTTCCGTATTATTTTTTCTGTAATATTAATAGGTTTTAATCGCACTGGACCGGCAAATGGACCCGGAAAACGGAGTTTCCCGAGAGAGAAACTGCAGGTCGAAAACCAGTCATATAAATAACACATTTGCACTGTAGTATAGTAGATATTATGTACTTATGCAATTTGTGTCAATTTGGAATTCATGGAAATCTATAAAGAAAAACAAGACTCGAAATGCAGGTTCCTAGGGGTATCTGAATTTATTACTTTCTTTATTGCTGGAAGCTTTAAACAGGAAGTAACAATTTTCACATCGCAATCTCTGGGTCTAAAGTATGTACTTTACACAACGTAGACTACAGGATAAATAATGGAACGTGCTAGATACTTCGTTGGATGAAATTATGGGTAGGAGAAGGTTCTCTAGTAAGACCATAAAAACAATATTCCCATTTCAATACTTCTTATATTCGTTTAAATCTGTCTACTCGTATCTTTATATACGGTGTAAAATATTTGCTCCCGATGTGCGCGAAGGTAACGATTTACATAACCTTTCCAAAATACGCCTTTAACGGTATTGACACAAAGGCGGCTTCCGTTGGTGTAACAATGGCGCAATAAAAGCTCAAGAGTAACAGGTCGGTTGGTGCCATTCACCTAATTTTATTTTATTCCTTTCGCTGAAACTGTGGTCGTTAGGCTGATGCTTAAGTGCAAATCTTGGTCGTAACCAGACGGACAGTGGAAGGATGGTCTCGTCCACGAGGCGGGGCCGAAGATTTGGGGATCAGTTTTATGCCGTTACGAAATCATAACAAGTTGGGATTGTGTGCGCAGTGTTGGGTTACAACCACCGGGACTGTTAACAAGGTGGTATTAACGTTCTCTAGTGAATTGTATACACAATGTAATAGACTGTATCCGATATTATTACGTATTATGGCAGTAATCAATAGATTTATTGTTCATCGCAAATACAGGCATTATTATGACAAATTGTCGGTTTTGATTGGCAGATCGTTTAAATAGTTGTGTGGTTTATTATGTGAAAAGTAAACAGTATTGTTTACTTTAGTCAAAGCAAGCTTCCGCCTACCGCCCTTTGGGATCAAAAGGTACACTTCACGCCTTTATAAACAATATTGTCTCGTTCAGAACGCAGAAGTAACGTTGATAAAACCTATTTCCACGTAATGCTTCCGCTTTGAAATAGGTAATTGACCAGGTAGGCATGTCGTTTTGTTATTCTCTTTGCATTATGGTCTTCGGTAAAACAGCAATGCATTTCATTTTCCACTGCCATGTCAGAGCAGTTTATCAGCGATGTGTGTGTGTTTCTGTGTGAAGTCCGTTTCAACCAGTATTTTATTCGCTCTCGTACTACTAGATGAGGGAATAATTGCAATTGCAATAAATCTCTCTCTTATGGGCCTCATGTTGTCCAGTGTAATGTATTGTGCTCTTACTTATTATATGTTTGACACTTAGATGGTACTTTGGACAGTTTTATTATTAACACATGTATATGTGACTGCGATCCAAATACGGGTAAGGCAGAGGGAGATAGCTAGATAGCTATCATTAATAACTACCCACATCTCCCCATGGGGAGCTCAAAGTGACAGGTGGTGAGCCCATTTCCATTGTTGTAATACCGTTCCAAACCTTCTAATATACGAGATTCCTTACATTGTTTTATGAAGGACGCTTACCTAAACACGTTTACCATGCTAACTTACCTTTACGCCTATAAACCCTTGTGGTAAAGCAGTATCCCTCCATTCCTTAATATAGCTGGACTCGAACCTACATCTTCCGATTTGTTGTATGTATAGGTCAGGTCCAAGACACACGACAATAACTTCAGTAACGCTAATACGTTATGTGGTTTGTTGCAGAAACCCGGCTCGGCATCAGCGCGGGCGCCGACGATGGCGAGCTGTCGCTGGAGGGGCGGCGCGGTGCATGCTCTTGCTTGTGCTGCGTCGGCTGCCCGCGCCCTCTGCGCGACCTCTGCGCCTCCAACCGCTTCCACAACCTACACGTGAGTGTAACGTTACATTACATTTTTCATGAAGTCAACATCATCAGACACATAACGTCCACTGCTGGATGAGGGTCGCCCCCAGTGATTTCCATGATCACTTGGGCGGAAGTGCCAATAGTCACCACGCTTGTTAGGCGGGTTGGCGATCCCAGTGGTGTTGTGGTATAACTCACATAGAGTACTGCTGCCCGTCCTTCTAAGAGTTTCCTTGGTCACCCCTTACGACCTCCACGACGGGAAAAGTTGGACTGGGGTGGTGACACATGTATTCCATTCGTCGGCACCACGCGGCTTATACATAAAGTAGGTAGGTTGTATTTCATAAAGTAGGTAATATCAACTGGCCACTTTTAAACTTTCCCATTTCCATTCCTCGACAGATCTGATAAAAATGTCACAATATCGACAGTTATTTGCAATGTGAATTGGACACGTTTCAAATGTGCTGCGAAATTTATTTCCATATTAATCTGTACGAAACTGCATTGACACCGGCGAATAAAAAGCTCCCCAAAATGTAGTCATCGTCGACGATTTTACCAGAGCAACTTTTAAAAACGCCGCATCTGAAAATTGATCCCACCCGCCTCTATGAAATTAGGTTGAGCTTTCGGCGGAAGCGCTCCAGCCATGCTCGCGGTCAAGTCAGCGGTGACATCAGGTTAACGATTTTATCACCTCCACTCTATCCGAGCGGAAATTTCCCGTTGCCCTAATATTACGCAACACGACGAAAAGGTGAAAAGCTCTCACAGTAAAAAAGACTTCCAATCTAAATTCCATTCCAGCAGTTATTTGTCAATTTCTCTGTTCATTTTGAATCTGGTGACTAATAGTGTTCGATCGCTGTGGAATCTAAATCTTAGAATATGAGTTAATGCATATCGTAACTAATATGCAGAACAACTTTTACTATACTCTACATGAAATGATAAATTAGTGCGACTTTTCACAGGCGGTCTCAGTCATAGAGCAATTAGTACCTGAACATGTGTCTCTTAAGATAATTATTTCATAACCAACTTACTTTTTAACTCCCGACGATAAAAGAGAGGTGTTATAAGTTTGACGTGTCTGTCTGTTACATTATAACTCTCGGACTAATAAAGCTATTACAATACAATAATAAAGATTTTTTTGTTTGAAAGCTGATTCAGAGAGACATTCAAAAGTTATGGGGGTTGAAAGTGTGTATTAAAAATAAAGTATACTAGTAGTAGTAATAAAGTTACTTGGGTAAATATATTCAAGTGGGGTATCGAATGAAAGAGCACGACACGTGTATTTAAAATCTGTTTAATAAATAAAAATTGTAAATTCGATCAAAAGTTATGGCGGTTGAAAGTGAGGACATAAAGTGGAGTTTATACAAATATGTTCAAGTGGGGTATCAATTAAAAGAACACGACACGAACATTTAAAATCGGGAGTTTTTAAATTTGCAATTTAATAGTTATTAATAACATTTTACCTCGGCCAAGTCTAAAAAATAACTTGGTTACACGCACGGTAATAATGCAAATCTTAGTTTAGCCATTAGTATTACTGGTTTGTGGATTGAATCCGATTATCAATGTAAAGTGACTCGCCGCACAAACAAACATCAACATTGGGTTATGTAAATGTGGCTTTCGTTTCGCCTAGTGCACATCATTTGTGTGCATACCTATGTAAGTAGCTGGCGGTATCTGGCCAGTCAAGGACTAACCCGGCACCCGATGTTTAACATCTTAAATTGAATTGAGTCATTTTTCAGGTCGCAATTAGTTAATAGGTAGTGTAAAGTAAAATCTGTGCGTTTCTCTACCAATAATATAATAGTTTTAGAGGCTACGTAACATTTATTTATTATGCTTAGTATTTAACTATCTACTTCGACAAAGTTGACTTTTGCCTACGTAGAATCTACGTAAAGGTTTTCTTGCGGCTCGACTAACGCTCAGTAGCTACAGTAAAATGAAACGTAGTGTACATAGTAGATAAAATATAAGTTATTACTTGTTACATAAAAACTAAAAAATAACGGTAACATCAAATTGGATAAATGTTTTTTAATACCTACTCTTATTTCACACAAGGTTTGTGTAGAAAAGAAAAATAATGGTACGTTTGTTTATTTTCGCCCCATCTCTACGTCGTTACGCCCAGCGAGCTCTGCCGCTGCATGTTTTGATATTCGCTTCACGGAGCCATTAGCTTTTCATAACGCTAGCAAAGTTTCATTCAAAAATATACCAAGTCGGAAGATACAAATCAATTCAAACCCATTTTCCAACACGTGCTACGATAATGTGACAACACGTTTGTTTTGAAAGTCTCTGCACTATAGGTCCGCATCTGCGTCACACGTCGTTGTAACAGGAGCCGGGCGGCGGTGGCGGCGGCTCTGTAGTTGCTACGCAGTCTGTCTACGCGATCCCACCGTAGTCGGTATCACTAGACGGCCAATATTCGCGCAACACAATTTTATTTAACTCATGTTATTTATATACGAAATTGTGATAAGAGAAGAAGAACTAATAAAGAACAACTGTAATGTATTTTCTTATTTCATGCGAAACACCTTTGGTATTTGGCTAACTAATTTACTCTTGGAATTAAATCTAAAGTAAAGTCGGGAAAAAGTTTGTGCCGGTTAGACTGCTAATTCTGTAACATGCCAAGTTTGTGACTCGTGACATGTAAAAACACCTACACATTTTATGTGTTCACAAAAAAAAATAATACTGTACCTAACGTAAGGTACTCTTTGGATAAGCTTATCATATGAAAACTGAAAAGCTTCAAACGTTATCTCTGTTCTATCTTTGTTTAAATATAATATTTGTGATATTTCTCATATAAATCAACTCATGTTAAGAGGTAGTTAGATCTTGTTTACGGCCATTTTATATTCAGTGATAAATAACTCTACAGAGGCAATTAGGTACTCTATTTACTTAATTTCCATTCTAAAATTCCTGTGAGATTACCTAAGTTAATTAGAAATATTTTACGGAACAGATTGAGACCAAAGAAATTATTTTGCTCAGTACGTACACAGGAAATACAAATATTTTTTCTGTAATTGGTAATATTTTAGTACTAATATAATATAGGTGAACGTTCCTTAAACACGTAAGAATCAGTAGGGAAGATAATGCGAAGCAGATATATCTACGTACGCTTCAACCATACGAAATAAAGTAAGGACTGACAAAGAAACTTGACAATCCCTTAACAAATAGTAATTGTTTTGGTCAAGCGAAACTTTGGCCATTAGTTAATGAGTTCTATTCCTCATTCAAGATATTCTTTGATTATTTTACTTGGATGCTAATTTGGATTAGCTTGGATGTTACTTAATAAGTGTCTAGGGATCAAGTACATTTTAGAAGATTGCAATCAAGAATATATTTTACAAACCTGAAATCATTCATAATTTATTCAAAATGTGGTGATAAGTCATACAGTACAGGCATGGGGAATTAGGTAGGAGACCAATCCAGAAGATTAGATTTGATTTAAATAAATTAAATTTTTTTAGAGCTAAAAATGTTCTTGATCCCTAGACACTTTTGATGTGTGTACTGCATCTGTAAATAAAATAGCCACGTAATATATTTTATAGTTTTTTCGTGTACGAATTAAATAAGTCCGTCCACGGGATTTACTCAGGTCTCGCAGAAAGCAGACTTTCGCGAATTAGTGACCGATCCTCGAGTGTCTGCCTCGATTTCTCTGGGACATCATTGTCAGATCCTGCTTTCTTTATCATGGGTTCGCCATTGGAATATCTCCTTCCTAAAAAAATCATCAATATCGGTCCATAAGCAAGACGCGAAAATCGTTCACCGATTTTCCTTCGTCGGCGCCCGGCAAAATCCTACTAGAAACGTAAGAATACCACAAAATTTTCTTGATACATTTCGGTAAGAGTACTTGCCCTGTTTATACGAGTTTGTTTAGGTTAAATCATGCAGGCCGAATTTGAGCAACTTCCCCTTATCCCACGGAATTGTAATTTGACATAATATTGGTTTAGCTCCGATGTCATTGCAATCTCATCTTGCGTACCGGCCGCGGCGTAATCTCGCGGAAGTTTGTCACGAAATATAAATTGTAGCGGTATAAAAAGCTCTGATATGTCCGCTCGGCCAAGAAAGTCTGTCAGTTTTGATGACAATTATTGTCTCGCTAAATCAATAGAATACAGATGTTGTACTGTGACAAATAAAAAAATAACCTTAATGTGCAATGACATACCTACGTATTTTGTTGAATATAGTGAAGCATTTAAAATTTTCTTGTCAATTATGAAAAAGTGTGAAATGTGGCAACAGTCACAGTTTCTTGACTTAATAAATGTTTTGTACGTTTCTTTACAGTTACGTAGACCACCACCTTATAATTAAAATATAATTTGGAATGGAATATCCCACTAGAAAATTTAAAAGTAGTTTTAAACTAAAACGCTTTTTTACTAACGTATCTGATTCCATAAGAAGGCTGGCAGAACCTGGATTCGAGAAATCGAAAAAAAATCACAAGGCGTGCAATTGGAGATACCTTTGTGGACGAATATGGACTGATGGTCATAACGGACGACCATGGTTATTGGCATCACAGTACTAAATAAAAAAGATAACGATCTTCGTACAGGCTTCGACCTTCATATTTTGTCCAAGCCTCGCGACGCGACGGGGAGAAAAATATTCTCATCCGAGATCCGGTGAAGTATAAATAACCACGAATCAATCGTTATAACGAGCGATGTATTACGCAGGTATTTATTTACCCGTGGATCTTCCGAGGCGGCTGAAGGCTACGCCAATAGGCCTTACGTACCTATGTCTTCGGTTTATTTACTCGATATAATCTCGACGAGACGCCGTCGATTGATTAAAGTAATACAACACCACCGCGGGCTCTGTTGACACGGGTTCAACACTGGCTGCAATTCTCGCTGACATGTACTGTCGGCGAAGAAAGTGGTCTATCAATTTTGATGACACTTCCTTCAGCCCTAGCACACGCGTCAACAAAGACACCATATAGAACAAATAAATAAAATGCTCGCTGTGATTGGCTGCTATGTCGCACATCGTGAGACTTAGCTGGTTTCAACCAATCGCAGTGCCTTTTATGTCTCGTCATTTCTTTTTTCTTTCTTTTTCTTTCATTAGGGGGGCTCCGTCACTACAAAATCAATAAGGTTAGACTTTTTATATTGTGACAAGCATAAAACTGACTCGAGTAACATGCACATGTGTTTCAACCTTAGGATGGTGGACGAGATTCTTGGGCGACTGTACGCGCGTACCTGAAGCGAAAGCAGCGGCAAGTATCTTGCGATAGAGATAATAATATGCGATCGTAATAACTCGTCCCGACCACCACGCTCGAAATACACGTACAGTTTTTAAAGCTGGAAATAATAATATGTATTTTCAGGATGGTTAGGTTAATTATAAACTTATAAACGGTTATAAACTTTGGCTATATACCAATGGGTCTCTTTTTCTGAGGGTATATTGTTCGAACGCTCAGACGGTGAAATAATATGTCACATAAGAACTGCAAAGTAATTATCTACCGACCGATAGGTCACCTATGATGTTGGTTTAAATAATTATGCACTGTGAACCGAGGGCATTTGCTTGTCAAGTTTCTCTTTCGCCTTTGGGATTTCTTTTTGGCATTAAAAACGGTTAAATTGAACAATATGAAATATAGAATTATATTTCACAAAGCCTTTTATTATGCGACCTCTGCACAGTGTTTACAGTAGTTTGGGCCGAGACCTCTACTACGTATAAGGAATTTCTTAGTCTAAATTGACATAATGGCCAGATTTCCAGCCAAATACTTGCCGAAAAATATGAAGTCAATATACATACAGTAGCTCTTATTCCGATTCCGATATCCGAAGCCAGATGGCTTGTACATACATACAATTTGAAGTTCCTCTTTTCAGTAGCAAAAAAATGTATTTTCCAAAAATGAGAATAAAAGTCCAGATATGCATTTATTTGATACAAATACAACTATTACTCAACTACTAAGTACGATTGTTTTCAGATTTTTTAGATAAAAGTTGTAGTTGTATTGTGTTAGTTTTTATTGTGTTTTCTTTGAACTGAAAATTGTTTTAACATTGTCAGCTACTTAATTTGAACCATCGCACAGACTTGGACGTATCTGAAAACAAACACGAAATATTCACGTCCACTGAAGCAGACAAGCGTCAAACCTATCTCTATGAGCAGGGTGAATGCGTTTATTGTTTATATTCAGCAATCGTTTTCCGAACGCGGAGCTCGGGTTCAGTTCCAATTAATTCCTATGCGCAATATCCTCTTTCGGCGTTGGTCCCGTTCGACTTGGCTATTGTGTTTCAGATGTTAATGCCAGCGGAGTCCGTCTCAAAGGGCGGGCGAAGCGGGCCCCTGCCGCCGCCGCCGCCTCCGTCACCGACGACGCCGTACCTAAGCCAGATTGACAAATAGTTGCAGCCAACAACGGCAGGGGAACTTTAATTGTCGTGCCCCGGCAAAGACCTTTATGAAGGAATATTTGTCATCGCGTTCGGAAATCCCCCTTTATTAAGCTTGTCTTAGGTCGAAAATCGAGAAGTAGTTGGTATATTTCTTAGAACAGTGTTCGGTTTTATGTACGTATTTGACCCGTGCTTCATTTCAGTTTTACGTCTTTCTTCATTAGTTTGAATTTATCAGCCGTTTCAGTTAAACGGTGATGAGCGCCGATGGAGTTATAATTAAGGGAATGACTCAATGGTATTCCGGTTCAAGCGGATTAATTAAGTAGGCGGCACTACTTACCTATTCGGTTTAGGTTTAGAATAAAAAAAGAGATTCAGTTACCTGAATCAGTCACTAGTTACCTACATACATAGAGATTGATTCGTTTATTTTTTTCTTAACACAAAATAATACAGGATATGGTTAATAATTCCTTGCCTAAAGACCATTATGCTTAAAAATAATTGTATGTAACATAACCGCGGCCATCACGTGGTCAGTTTCTAACTAATAAATAATCTACTGTCAGAGCGACACCATTTCGCTATATACGAATTTTGTATTTCAATATATTTAAGACGTACTACCTACTACTTACATAATACCTATTGGTGTCTGTAGAGGATCATGGAACATTAGTAAGTGAGTCGGGAAACGTGTTAAGAGGCTATCATCCCTATCCCTTGGCTCACGGAATGCGGCTCCGGACAATACGGGCTTTAGTACGGTCTTCGGGGGCTACAATTTATCATCGCGAAAAGGGATTGGGGTAGAACGGTCCATGCAGTTCATTGTCAAAATAATGTAATGCGCAAATTATGAAATTGTAATCCCGAACCTTGTTATTATTTAAGTATAGCAATTTGAAACATTTTTGTTAAAACACTAACTAAACTACTAAACTAAACTAGCTAACATGTGCGTTTAAATTTTGTATGAATACATTGCATACATTTTACACCAATTGCTATGTGATTGTATATAATGTTGTCTCCATATTGTACGTATCATATAACGAGTAGGTACTCGGTACGTGACGTCTTGTAATTATTCATGAAACTTAAAGTACCTACTTAGCGAAAATGTTCCTCTTATTTCAAAGATACATAGAGATACATACTTATCGGGTACGTACAGTCATTTCAAATTAATTGAATTGATCCGAAAATAATTTGATTTAAGCTCGATGGTATTAGCTGGGATATTCATGCGACCCTGATGGTTTCATTTTTATTTATAGCATGAATTTATAACAAGCTTTTCAGTAATTGCCATGTTTACAATTGACGATAGATATTTAATTTTTTTTAATTATATTTTCGTTACTGCATATTTTTGGAAGTAGACAAAAAATACGATAAATACCTACCCGTATTTTATATTGTCGCTCGTAGTAAAGTTTTCATTGATAATTTTCATTTTTTTAAATATGTTTATTATAAAGGTCAGCGCCATCATGGCCGCAATACTACTATCTCGGAGCGTATCCCATTGACTACTTACAGAAAACGTCCCCGATATGCCAAAATTTAAAAGGTAAGCATTTATCTTTCAAGCGTATTAATTTTCTGGGAAAATTATAATATATATAAATACCTATATATATATTTCCAATGAGAAGTGAACCAAGGTAACGGTATTTTTAATAAGAAGGGTCTTAGGATTTTTTTAAATATCGTCAATCACTTTAAATAAATCACCACCTTAAATCTAAGCAAAATGTAAGCTAGTAATTTAATAGTTAATGCACAAATATGTCAGAAACATAAAGCTCATACATTATTATTTCAGCCTTCGGTGGCATATTAGCTACGAAATTATAGATATCTATCGACTTATTTGGATTCTGTCCGTCAGTAAATGAAAATAGAAAAATACTGTACGAGAAACAACGTGCAATATTCCGAGGGTGTAGCGTCGTGGTCTATGAGTGTTTCACGTAGTCTGGGAGCCAAAAAGATAGGTAATCAATGCACCATGCTTACGAAATCAATTGCTACCAAATTTATTCCGTGGTCCTCAACCAAGTACCTTTTTCGTGGATAGTTTAGATCGCTCCAATCCTGCACAAAATAGTGGCTGTCACCTGACACGTTGAACAAAATAAACACTCATTACGCTTGATGAAACCTGTACATTTGCATATAGCAAGTGTGTCTAACTACCCTGCGTTGGGATTAATGGCGTTTTTCTTATTAAATTTGTGAATCCGTTGTTATTTGGAGAAATCGGAAGTAATGTTTAAAATGCTACAAAATTCATTACATTTCTACTTTATGCAAAATTTTACATCGAAGTAAAAATAACACTTAACTCGAATTGCATTTCGCATGCTTTTAACCATTGAGATATTCACCAGCAGTGTACTAGGAATGTTCTAACTTTCTGAATACCACGTTTAGAAATCAGTTGTACCCACCACCTATTTTCTCGACACGAAACAATTTCAAAATACACAGAGGTATTCCTTATTCTACACATTCTACCCCATACCCCAACGTTTCGTTTTTGGTAAGGAACTGGAAGGAACAGCAATTGGTAAGGAACCCTAAGTTCTCATTCGGTCGTTTTACCAAAAATGTATGATTACTCGAATAACAAAGAGACTCTAGCAGTCCTAAAAAAAACATCTGTATAGAAAATGTACTCTAGACAAAGTCCCGATCCCCGAACGCTCCCACTCCAGATTTATATAAAAGATTCAGGTAGGTCGCGAAATTACGTACTTGTTAACATCAGTTAGAGAAGAGTCTTACAGATACAAGCTGATTAGGACTTTGTGGGGATAACTACGTCTCGTTCAAAGGTTGCAGTTTCACTTTCCGCCGGTGTTATTTATTTATATTAATTAAAACAATAAGGCTAATAGCATAGACTCTAAATGCATCATGAATGGTGAGATAGTATGATTTGTAGTATGTGCCCCCATAGTTTTGTGTCTACGTAAGAATGTATTTGATAATTTAGTTATTAAAGTATAATTACTTGTATACCTAATTCCTACCTGTTAACCACATGATATTGGAGTTTGTGGTCTGATGACAATGTGAAAAATGTACATTTTAGCACATATAGTTGGTATTTCGCTCGCATTCAGACCAACATGGAGTTTAGATTAGTAAGTATGCTCCATCGTAGACCACATCGCTGCTTAACATAAGACAAGATGGTGGTCAAACGCTTGTTCATTGTGTTTTAAAAATAAAGTAAAATCAAATCAAATCAAATCAAATCAAATCAAATCTTTATTAGAATTTTCACTTAAATGCTAAGGGTTAACAATGACCTCC
>SJJU01008022.1:0-11552 GCA_012932125.1 Conopomorpha cramerella
AGCTAATCTAATATATAAAATTCTCGTGTCACAGTTTTCGTTGCCATACTCCTCCGAAACGGCTTTACCGATTTTCACCAAATTTTATATGCGTATTCAGTAGGTCGGAGAATCGGCTACTATCTATTTTTTATCCACCTGCCAGTTGTATTTCTCCCAATACACAGGGTACAAAGGCGACTTATTATGGCAAAACGAATGTTTGCCGGGGTCAGCTAATATTATATAAAGATGATCAGTCTGCGGGCCCGCATTGACCGAAGAAAGCACAAACCGATCGTATTGGAGAGCCTTGTAGAGAGACATTATTTATGTCCAGTAGAATATGTAGGCGTCTGCCTACTGACATCCTCTGATTGTGTATAGTTGAATGATTAGACCGCGGGTTAAGTTGGAGGCGTTATAATTTGATTGCGCTCGTATCAATTGGTTTAATTGAATTAAATTCAATGCGTTTATTTATCCGGGTCTGGGTAATAGAATAAAATTACAATATATTTTACTACATTTACATATTCCATTAAAAACGTTTATTTTTGGTGAGGTTGTGTCATGATTTGAAAGTCCTAGACCAAAACTTGACAGAATCGTATAGTAAGTATCGTAATAAAACGATAAAGTAATAATGCTAATGTCAAACTAAGACTACGATTTTCCCGTAGTCGGTATGACGTAGCATTCTGAGAGCTACATGCTACGTCGTAGTCTGAACACACCTAGGATATCACGTCCCCCATCTTAGACATATTGATGTGAGATTTTGTGTGTAAGTACGTCTATTATGTCCTAATTTAAAGTAATATCTATATTAAGTATTAAGAGTGTACTTACAGAGTGGCAGAAAGTTTGATTAGATGACTTACGTGCGTTGAAATTTAATAAAATTCGACGCAAAATAGCGGGTAACATATCACACTTTTTAATTCTTAAGCGGAGTAGGCAGAGGCACTTGCTAAGCAAGAGCCAACGGTTCACAAAGCATATTTAACCCAACGTGACTGGGTGAGTCCAACGCCGTTATATGGTTCAGCTTGTAGTATGCGTGTTTCATCACGACGTTGTGCTTCACCGTAAGAGCATTGCGTTGCGTACGTAGGCTCTGAAAAAGAGTCCCATTGGTACACGTCTAGTAGCTGGACTTGAACCCGCGACCTCCCGGTAGCAAGACAAGTATCTGACCAACTGGACCACAGACGCTGTAACGGGTAATAGGTATAACAATATCCTCACGAATGCTGTATAAAAAATATTGCAATTTGATAAAATAGGTAGATTAATATAGATGAAGCGAAAGGGATATGTCAGGATCGTGACAAATGGAGATCTGTAGTCTCTGCCAACCCCTCTGGGAGACAGGCGTGAAGTGTATGTATGTCTGTATGTATAAAATAGGTATAGGTATGATATTTTATCTATGTTTGGATCCTTTTTTGTAGGAATAGTTTGCATGATCGAGACACTAGCTCATCTTTCTTCTGGAAGGTATATTTTTAAATTCATAGAAAACGTCCAAGTTCAAGATCAAAAACAGACCCAGTAAGAGTTAGTACTCAACATTTTCTCTTTAAATGGAATTTATAAAAAGCTACTTACTTTACTTTTAAGAAAGCAACACTACAGAAAAAATATTTTTTTGGCAAATGTAGACTGTCCTTGTGAACGTGAATATTTAGCCTTTACACGTGTATGTATTCTTTGCTTTAACACGAAAGTCTTTTTATACAAAAATACTAACGTGTATATAGAGCAAAAATTTCCAATGTCTTTGCTTTAATAGATAGAAACAAGATACTTTATATCTTTGTATACACGATAAATACGTTGTAAATATTGCGCAATTTCATAGGATGACCTTTAAGAGACTCTAGATAGCTGACAGGCACCACCTACGCGCCGGCAGGCGTGGGCTGCATAGAAATATTCACAAAGTCACCCCCCACACGCTATACGTGTTGGTAGTTTTCCAAAAAAAGAATAAATAGACGTTTCTAGAACAGGGATTCGATCAAATTATAAGTAAAATTAAAATCTATACTAATATTATAAAGCTGAAGAGTTTGTTTGTTTGTTTCAATGCGGTAATCCTAGGAATTACTGGTTCGAATTGAAAAAATATTGTTGTGTTGAATTGACCATTTATTGAGGAAGGCTTTAGGCTATATAACATCACGCTGCAACTATTAGGAGCGAAGAAATAATGGAAAATGTAAAAAAACGGGGATTTTTTTTCATCCTTTAGGGCTTCCGTTGCGTGCGCTGCGAAAACGGTTCAAGATAGCAAAAATATATGTATGAAAGAATTATTTTTCTTGAAATATAACTAGCACACCTATACCACAAGAGGTCTAGAATAAATGATCAAAATATGTGTAATTTCGAAATCAATATATTGTTATTTAAAGTAATCAAGCGTACGAAGCACCGGAGAGGAGATATAGAATCGATAGATACTAGAATAAGATCCACAGCGTATTATTTGATAAATGGACTTTCGATTAATTAAGCGCTCATATGTATTGGCTTACGGACTTTGTTCTTTGTAACCTATCTTTTTTACCTATCTTAAGTGATCAGTACAATGGTAGATAGAGGTCCATGAGCGGGATAAATATATTCCATTAAACCGTCAACCATTTGGTTAGTAACCCAAAATAGCAATTTTTTTTAAACATACTGTTAAATTACTGTAGTGATTTTGACAGTTGTACGAAATCAGTTGTCGATATTTAAAAAAATAAACAGAATTTTGAGAGACGGTAGGAACTTGAGTTAATACAGGCTTATGTGTCCTTCAGCGAAAGCGGTTTTTACAACCGGATTAAACGCTAAATCGAAACGATAAAACGATCGATTTTGCTTGTTTGTGACGTAAAAATATTGTCATTATCTACGGCGGTATATAAACGTGTTGTAAAGTTGCAATCAAGAGCCGCATGACATGTATATGGATGCAGTACTAAATAAATGTTTATTTGTTTTAGAAAACAAATGAAGCGTATGCCGTTAAAAAACTACCTTTAAGGATAAAACGAATGACTTGCTTGTATGCATTATTTATTGCATTACGGTACAATGGAAATGAAAAAAACTTTTTAGGAGCTTTTTCTGTCCAATCCTGCCATCCTCATTACATTATTTTGTCTGTAAGGTTAGGTACACTAGGCAGACACCAATCAATGGGTCCCTTTTTAGAACTTGTGTTTGCTATTCGACAAAGAAAAATATTTTCAACAAATTCAGTCACAGTTCTGTAGTTACTTCATACAAAATATTTGCGACGCAGCGACGACGCAACGCGCCGTGTGCTCTTGCACTTATGGTAAAGATAGACCCACTTCACCTTGGGTTAAATACGCTTGATGAGCTGTGGGCATTTGCTTAGCAAATGCTTCTGCCTACCCCGCCATGGGATAAAAAGTCGTGAAGTGTTTTTTTATTAAGTACTAGCTGAAACTGCAAACGTTGTTTTGCTATATTATACATATAAGCCTTTCTCAAGAATCACTACTATATATACTAAAGAAAACCGCATTAAAATCCGTTTCGTAGTTTCAAAGATCTAAGCAGACATAGGGACAGACAGCGGGAGGCGACTTTGTTTTATAATACTTATGCATTTCTTATCTCATCTTGTATGATGACCCTCATTATTATAATAATAACATCATGTTTATAATTGTCTATACGATTCAATGGAACAGACAACAGCTTGGTTGTACTCTACATTAACTCTTACGTCATTCGAAGGTAGCTGATGACGTAAAACTTGGCAAATTGCCAAGAAAACTCCAGTACTAGAGGCTATTCGCACTACGGCCTGATTCATGAATCAGATTGTTGTTCAACGTTTTTTTAGAGGACACAAACAACATGTAAACACAGATTTCCTTTATAGGGCAATTTTTCTTTGAAGAGTGTTCTGCTTAACCCTTTGGGAGTCAGGCGTTAAGTATCTGTAGGCGGTGAAAGTCGATGAATGAAAAAAAACATAATATACACCTGTAATGGTCAAATAAACAAGTTGGAAACAGTCTAGAAACCATTACACAGGTCAGTAACTTCGGTCCAGAACACCCCTATTGAAGTAACGTTTGTTGCGACTTAATTGTGCTTGTGACATAACTTGAAAACTTGATTATTGTTTCAGAACAATTTTCTTATTTTATTTCTGAACGCACAATATACATTATTACCAGTGTTTCTATGCTATTATATGCATTTGTTAGATGTATAAACCTTCCTTAAGAATGATTCTATGAATTATAGAAAACCTCATCAAAATTCTTAATGTACTCTTAAAGGTATAAGCACACATAGGGACATACAGCGGGAGGCGATTTTGTTTTATACTATGTATTAAAGTGAATAAAGAATTTTCTTATTAAAATAGATATTTCAAAGCAAAGGAAAAGTGGCCACTTTATTAGAACAAATAACAAACTAATATTATGAATATTAACTTCTAGCAAATATATTATGCAAAGCAAAAGTAAAGCTGGTATTGAGAAATTATTTGTAAATGGTTGAACAACAGTATCACATAGTTTAGTGCTCTTATATGCTTTGTTTATTTTGTGGGGGCAGAGTTCGTTGATCTACGAGATCGTCTATCGTTCACGATATTTCGTTGATCTAGGATATCGTATATCGTACATTTGCGTCTATTTGATACTGATATTTCGGTAATAAATACTTCGACGGGTTGTATGTCGGAAAAGCATCATAAGTCAAAAGGAATCATGGATCGGTCTCTCCGTAGCAGATGGTGGTATTTTGTTTCTGCCTAAACCTCTGAGAGATAGTCGAGAAGCTATGTATATATACAAGTATTTGATAACGTACATACACATTTATATGTAGTATGTATTAGTATTGAGTAATCTTTTCAGATTTGACTCCAACTTTACTTGTGTGAAAAGCGACCTTATGGAAATCCAGGTACGAAAGGTAGAGTAGTACAGACTATAGGAGGTACAACATCATGAGCCTTGTTGGGCATATCAAGGGTCTCAATTCGACTTCGTATCTTCTATCTTCTACACACATCAACAGTGTCTAAGGATCAAGTACATTTTAGAAGATTGCAATCAAGAATATACATATTTTACAAAAACTGAATTCATTCATAATTTATTAAAAATGTGGTATAAGTCTCTCTAAGATACAGGCATGGGGAATTAGGTAGGAGACCAATCCAGAATTAGATTTGATTTAAATAAATTAGATTTTTTAGAGCTAAAAATGTTCTTGATCCCTAGACACTTTTGATGTGTGTATATATATAAAATGAATTTATGTTCGTTAGTCTCGCTAAAACTCGACAACCGCTGGACCGATTTGGATAATTTTGGTTTTGAATTACACGTGGAAGTCCAGGGAAGGTTTAAAATGTTTCTTCCAATACACGGGGCCAAAGGTTACTTCCTATGGCAAAACAAATGTTTGCCGAGACAACTAGTTATTATATATTTTTTATGCCATGTTTTGTTTATTTATCATGCAGTTCATTGCAAAAGTTTTGTTCTACTGCCATCTTGTTATCTGCTATGACACGTTGTTTATAGCGAAGATAAAGACCTTATCAAACGTTTCCTTTGTGTTCTTGTAATTTTTCTTGAACAGTTTTACCCGCAGCGTTTTTATTTTAAAGGCAACAAAGTAATTATGAAATGTTCTGTTCTTCGTGTACAAAGGTAAAATAGAAACAAGGTATTGTAAGTGAGCTGTGTTTATTTTCTCTTTCGACGGTATAAAGTTTCTTTGAAAAGAGATCCTTTATTATACTTAGAAAATAAGTTCGAAACTTCAATATAATAAATGTGCGGAAGGTTTACAACATTGTTATAAAATTATTCATAAATTTAGGATTGCTTGGATGTAGTTGTTCAGAACCTAATATTTTGATTTTTTTATCACTATGAACAAGCGATGTGGTCTACGACGGAGCCCACTTGTTCATTAGGTTCCTATTCACTCGCGACTTGAAGACCTTCAGACTGTACTGCGCAGGAAATACAGACTCCGGCAAGTCAAATTTTAGATTTAATATAGTATTTGTTTACCCTAATCCTTATTTATTGTATCATCATTATATCATCATTGTGCGTATTATTGTTTCGTGATCGAATGGTCTTTGCTGTTAATATTTTGTTCTTTGCTGTAATAATAATACACCTAATATTGCATTCATCGTCGTTTCATGTACCTACTACTACACTAAATTAGTCTGCTCTACAGTAGTTATCTTAGCAATGTGCTGTCTAGGGTTATAAAAGCTATTTATGTTTTTCCCTACAAAGTCTACCTATCAGTTACTTTATTGATATATTTTTTGTGGGGAAATTCGTAATGGATACTCCAACACTGACGGTGACAACTGCGAGGTTAACTTTGAATTACATCCACACCAGTACGGTCACCACTCAAACTTATTATCATGGGCGCCTGGAAAAGCCTGAGTCACTACAACCAAGGCATATAATAGGGCGTGTGTGCACACACGCCCTTTTGTTTGTCTATCGTAGAAAGGAAAGGTACAAATTACAACGTCTTCAATACAGAGTCTTAATATAAATTTTGCCTTTGATGTTAATTAACCTTGCAATTTGAATCTATCTGTTCCGTAAGCTTGTGGTGGGAGTGAAATTCACAATTATACTACAAATTAGAGTACTTTCTGTAATTATCATTCTGAGGTCTAAGGAAAAAGCCTACGCGCCCTTCGAACACCTGAAGCCAAATTCGCAAGAGATTTTCACGCACAAAAATATCAGAGTATGCTGGTCCGGTTTAGAAGTCCTAGACATTTTGAATGTGGGGTGTGTGTCCTTGACATTCAGCGGCATTCGCTAATGAACCTCCTTCCAGGAACGCGGCACTGGTCCTACCTGAGTACACATTTTTAATACAAGCTGAGCTATACCTTCATGGAAAGGTGTATACGCATCAGCCCATGCGGAAGTTTAACCTGTCCAGCTCAACCCATCCTCCGGGGAATACGGACTGCGACAAAGAACGCCCTGACAATTGAAATGCTACTTTATATACGTCTTTATTAATGCGTATTTTCGCACGACGTTCTGCTGCCACGTAATAATACAGAGTTTGTAGGTTTAGGCATTATTCAAATTGGGTTTTTTTCGATATATTGCCACTGTCAGTTTTGGTAACTACGGTGAGGTAACGGAGAAACTTTTAGTTCTTCAACTATATTTTAGGTTTATTTAACAAGTGCGCTCCGTCGTAGACCACATCGCTGCTTAACATCAGGCAGGATGGTGGTCACACGTTTGTTCAGTGTGTTTTAAAAAGTTACGTCTCCGAAAATGAATTAGCATGCGATAAGGCTAGTACCAGGTTCATCCCGCTATGGTAGGTTCTATCATACGAATATACCGCAGCGGGTGTAGGTACTATAGAAACAGCTACAATATAAAAATACGAAAATATTTCTCCGAAATAGAATTTTGCTTCGACCCTATGCATGCGTGAACGGCAATAATTTTAATCATAATTGGTCATTAAGATCTTGAATAGTTCTAAATATACGTAATTGATTAGGTCACGCTAAGTTCTTAGAATATTATACGGAGACTGGTAATCCAAGCGGCGAAGGTTTAGGGTCGGCGTAGGTACACAGTTCTGGTCGGACTAGTTTCCACCAAATTTTACAATTTTTGAAGAGCGCACATATTGCACTGCTAATATACTGCTAACAGTATATTCAATATTAAATAAAATGACCCAGGGAAATGGTCTTAGAAAACGTTGTTGGTCTCGTCAATACGAACAACTTTTACGACGGCGTCAATGCGGGGAAATGAACATTTTTTTTATCTTCATACAAAATGACATCTCCCGAGGCAAAAACTGTCTGATTAATTACTTAAAGGTACGCAGAGTTAGGTTTTTTCGAATTATTAATCACTATTTCGTATGTATACAAAGCTCAAAACTTGTTTTGTTAACATATAGGCTATAATTTATCTCAAAAATATTACAGGTACGGAACAAATTGTGAGTAACATCGCTGGGGTACAAATAACTTTTGGATAGGTATGTTCGCGCCGTGATGCCCAGTATACATTTTATTATTATTTCAAGACTACTGGAAGACGTGAGTCTTTCAGTGATGCAAGGCAAGGGAATATCTCCTCTGTCTCCACTCGTTGCGATATTCAGACTATATCCTGACGGACAATCTGTTCAGTCAGTCACTTCACTTCTAGTTTATTCGTGAACTAGCAATGCCAGTGGCGTGCACTGGTTTTACGACAAGTTAGGCAGTAATCCCCACGGATTGACACATATGTATAGGTAACTTGTCTTTACGTCTTGTCTACTCGCCCACAAAACACAGGACCTTCGTTAGCCTATGCCGTGAGTGCAACAAAAAAAGATCTAGTAATAACTCTATTATAAGGTCGGGAAGCCAAAATACTAAGGTAGGCAGTGTCTTTTTGCCTATATGGTGTGCACGCCACTGAGCAATTCACTAGCGCTTCTCTATTTTTCTGTCTAATTCAGACATCGAATCGAAAATACTATACAAAAGGTGAACTATTTTTGTTGATAAGTGGCTGTAAATGTATGAAATCGTAATAAACGCTCGTTGATTTAGAAGCTATATTTACCAGAATCTATATTCGAACACAATCAATTACGACTTTCATAATGTATTTTGACACAATCATATAGTCAAGTTTGTTACAAGTCTGTATTAAGTTTTCAACATAAGCATTCTATAAATACACGGCATTTTCTGTTTACTATCATTGTGGATCAATTTATTTTCTACAATACGTTGTGTTCACATGAGCTGACGCTTCATTCGAATTTGAAATGAAAATAGCCTATTTCAATACGGCACAATTTAAGTGGAAATCAAGTCGAGTACAAAAATAGAATCTATGCCATCGATCCAACAGTCGATGTTGGATAACTTGCTCCGGAAGGTGATTGAGAATTCTTGTTGCATGCGGCCAAAATCATGGTGACATTATTCTTTAACTAGAACTATCAATTCTAGTGATTTACACAGCGACAGAGTTCAAGGGTTTCGGTTTTCGTGGTACTTCTTTGTCCGAAAACCAATCACAACCCCACTACCTACGCATTTGCCAGTCTTCAGAGAGCACTGAATCAATAACCATTACATAACCGAGTATTAAAAAGGATGACTATCGTGTAGAGAGTGGAGAGACTGGAGAAGACACTTTTTAATTGGCTAAAAATAGAAAAGAAATGTAAATGTGGATAAAGTTTTTTTATGTAATTTGCACACAATTTTACTATGTACTCGACTAAGTACTATGTACTTTAACTTATGTGATAGCTATGTTTATTTTTATGAATCTCAGTGAGTGATGTCAAGGATGTAAACTATGTTTATCTTTTGTACACAATTTAACTGTTTACTAATTATGTTTATGTCTGTTTTTGCTCCAATAAAGAAAACATAAATGGTTTTATAACGGACATGAGTTTACGAATGTATATATCGACGGTTCGGGGTAAATAGGGCATAAGCGACATTTTGGGCCAAATTGAGTTATGAATGCCATCCTACTTAGATTTTTTTCTCTATCGAATGAGCTCACTCCCATAGCACTAAGTCGATTTTTATAGTCGCTTATGCCCTTGATGATTTATCGACACTTTTTTTTCATTTGATTTAAACGACCAGTTTTGAGACCTTTTTATTTTGCTTTTAAAAACAAAAAAGTTATTTACATTGTAGTCATTTTTGAAACTTTAAACGGCTCTCCTGCACATTTACGTTTTTGTCGCTTATACCCTATTTACCCCGAACCGTCGATTTTTACGTGACAACAATTTAAAACCGCCTTGTCCTCGCTCGCATAAATCCATCGTCACATTAAAAACAGTTGGCAATGAAATACACATAAAACGTAGTAACGAACTATCCAGAACATTGTCGTGGCTAGGTATTTTTATAAGCGTAGAAAATCATAGCACTATAATTTATGATGCAATTTCCCGCTAGATTTACATTACAAAATAAACATGTTTTCTGAATAACAGCATTCAAAATAGTGTATCTACTGTTCTATTATGAATGAAATTATACTCTATGTATCTGATATTGTTTCCTTCTTGTCTCAGTAAGTAAGGTTATTTTGTCCGGTAATTAATTTGAAATGTACTCTATCTGGTGGTGTTAAGATTCAAACTCAATATACCAGATTCTAAATATACGTGTCGTGCTCTTTCATTTGATACCCCATTTGGACTCATTTATTCAAGTTAAATTTTTCATCCCCACTTTCAACCCCCATAACTTTTGAGTGGATGAACACATATCGATCAAACATAGCTTGTAACACGCTCGATCAAATCAACTTTCAAACAAAGAAAACTGCATTAAAATCGGTTCATTCGTTTAGGAGCTACGATGCCACAGACAAACACACAGATATACACGTCAAACTTATAACACCCCGTCTTAATGCGTCGGAGGTTAGCAAGATGGGTGGCAAAAGTTGGATGCGAGAAGCCGACAACAGATCACAGTGGCGTGAAATTGGAGAGGCCTATGTCCAGCAGTGGACGAATACGGGCTCATGATGATATATTATATCGGCGTTGAGTTCGCCCCCTATCACGTTGGGTTAGATACGCTTGGTGAACCGTAGACAATTTTGCTTAATAAATAGCTCTGCATACCCCCGCTTTGTGATTGAAAAGCATGAAGTGTGTAATTGTGATAAACATTCACTTTTCATCCTAAACCCGATTCCAGTGAAAGAGAATGTATTACACAAATAAATTTTGCGAATGATCCTAAATTACAGGGGAAATATTACATAATTTTCATCGTTCGCGGGAGTAACATAAAAAAGAAATATAACTTATAGCGCCCGCCAAATAGGAAAAAAAACCTTCCATTCGTACATTAAGTACCGTAATGTAAAGAGAAATAAAAGGTCCTGTGAAGTTTCTTTTTTCTTCATCCAGACATCAAGACTCGAATATCTGAGTAATACGCCGTACAAAGTACCTATTTAATGATGAAAAAAAAGATTACTTCCCTCGCACAGAAAAAAAAGTAAGCTAACACGGACTTGACGGGTGGTCGAGGTGTGGCAGAAGAAAAATGTTGCGTTAGACCACATACAGGCGGGTAATTAATGGTGACAGGTAAGGAAGGTGACACAGTACAGTCGCATCTAAAATATAATTAAACTAGCGACCCACCCAGGCTATCAGTGTTTCTCTACGGAGATATACGGAATAACGATCGCGTTTTTATAATAGGCAAATCGTCATCCATACCAGGTGGATTTACCGTCTACGCGAAGCAAACGGTTTGCATCTACTTTCATAATGCGAACCGCCAGGATGTGGAATGACTTGCCGATATTACCGTCTACGCGAAGCAAACGGTTTGCATCTACTTTCATAATGCGAACCGCCAGGATGTGGAATGACTTGCCGAAATCTGTGTGTTTCCTGTGCAGTACAGTCTGAAGGAATTCGCGGGTGAATAGGTACCTAATGAACAAGTGTGCTCCATCGTAGACCACATCGCT
>SJJU01008025.1:0-14519 GCA_012932125.1 Conopomorpha cramerella
CGATAATGGGAAGAAGGAGGGAGTTGACTAGGGATATTTTAGTTTTCTCAGGGAGGAAGTTTTTATATCGAATTATTGAGTGGAGAGAGGCGTAAAACTTTTTGCTAACAAACTCGATATGAGCCCTCCAATCCATCCGACTGTCCATGACTAGACCTAGATTAGTGACAGTGGGAGTGAAAGCGATAGGAATGCCATTGAACAATAAGCTTAAACTGGAGGGATCAATCTTTTGTATTTGTTTAGTGCTGCCAATGATTATGGCCTGGCACTTGTCAGGATTAACTGATATACCATAACTGGATGACCAATTGTAAATCTCTTCCAAATCTTTGTTTAAAAGTTCCAAAGAGCACTTAATGTCATCTGGTTTACCGGTCACATAAAGCTGCAGGTCATCAGCGTATAGATGGTAGTGAGAACGAAGATTGGGAGTTATCATATGTATAAACAATGCAAAGAGAAGAGGAGAGAGAATCCCACCCTGCGGCACGCCAGCTCGTAGGTTGCACCAGTCAGAGACATCCTGACCAGCTCGCACCGCCTGCCGACGACCACTGAGGTAGGAGGAGAACCACTTTATTGTATTATCGGAGACGTTAAAGGGTGTGAGAACGGCCAAGAGGATGTCATGGTCCACGGCGTTAAATGCATTGCTGAAATCAATAAGCACCAATTCCGTGACCATTTGCGCTTCCATTGCTGCACGGACATCCTCTGTGACCTTGAGAAGGGCTGTGGTAGTGCTGTGGCCACTTCGAAAACCAGATTGGAATGGGTTAAGTAAGTTCTCCTTCGAAAGAAATTCTGTGAATTGAGAATTAACAACAGATTCTATAATCTTTGATAAAAATGGAAGTATACTTATTGGCCGATGATGCTTAAGAAGTGTAGGGTTGCTGATTTTGGGGAGAGGAACAACGAAAGCTTTACGCCAGATATCCGGGTAGGTGGAAGACGACAGAGACAAGTTAATGATGCACTTGAGAACAGGAATAACGGATTCCTTAATGTTAAGGAGCATCACTCTGCCAATGTCATCACAACCAACTGCGTTGGATTTAAAAGAAGTGAGAATTTTATTGATGTTATCAACACTGACTGGAGATAAATCGAAGCAAGGGACGTTGGGTCGGGGCAAGTTATTAATGATAGCCAAAGTGGTAGTTTTAGTACAGAATGGAAGTGGAGCTCGAAAAGTGGACATTTAAATCCATTAAATCAATGGTGGCTACTGGAAAAGAATTTGATTTGGATTTGACGACACCAAGCGATCTAAGGAATCGCCAAATTCCAGCAGAAGAAGATTTTTCAATTTGTTGGGATATATATCGGCGCTTAGCATTTCTCACCACCATATTACACCTATTCCTGGCAACTTTATATACCGACCATTTGTCATCGCAACGATCTTGTTTGAACTGACGAAAAGCATGGTCACGCTTCGCCATAGCCTTACGAACGAGAGGATCGATCCACGGAGACCGCTGATGTTTGAAAGTGAAAAGTCTTGCAGGGGCATGTTCATCATACAACGCTGTAATTTGACTACACAGGCTCCGCACCATACCATCCACATTGGTTTCAGAGGTAACAACGGTCCAATTCAGGTTTGCAGCATCAGTCCTAAGCCTCTCTAAATCAATAGCGTTGAGGTTACGCCGACAAACAGTGACAGGAGTGGGTTTGGGAGGCTTTAACTTGTACGAAAGGAATAATAGCTCATGGTGAGAGAAACCAGGGGCTGGAAGCTGGCCATAAGAGGCGACGAATTCGGGGTCAGGAACTATAATTAAGTCTAGAAGAGTGTCGGTTGTACTAGAGTGATGAGTGGGGCTCAAGGAAAGTATGGACAGATTTACAGAGCTAATCACCGACTTAAATCGTATGGACCTCAGTGATTTGGATAGTAGGCACGTATTAAAGTCTCCCATGATTATGTGATGTGTGTAATCCGACACGAGAGTTTCAAGCATTGTTTCAAAAGGACTAAGGAAATCAGCGTTTGGTGGAGCATAGACTACACCAAGTACTATTTTTGACCTAAGCGATACCTCAAGAAAGAGGTATTCAGCAGTAAAAGAGTATTCGGACGGCGTTTGGAGAATCACTTTGTATGAAATGTGGCTCCTCAAATAGATCGCAACGCCGCCACCGCCTTTGCCAGTCCTGTCGTTACGTATCAACACGAAACCGGGCAAAGAGTAGCTAGTAGACGAAAGAGTCGGTTTGAGCCAACTCTCCGATACGAGGACCGCATCAATGTGTCGTGATGAAAACGTCTCGACTAGATCTGCATAGTGGCTCGTGGCTCGGAATACTCTGGGCATTCACGTGACAAACGTTAAAATTTTTAGGGAAAGAACTGAATTCATCGCTCAAAGTATCGCTCAGGACAAAGAAACTATCATTGGCACTATGAAAGGAACTAGAACCACTGGAGCTGTTATGTGTCATAATATAATATATACTAATAAACTATAAATATGGATTATATAAATATATCTAACAACTAATTTACAATTCCGGAGACATTAAAATGTTAGGTCGGGACACAACTGACGACCTTGAAATTGTTACACGAGAATAGGTACAAGTTAATAAAAATAAACACTTAAGGCACTTAAAGATAATAGCATAATTAACAATTCTTCGTGAAACGGATCGTGGTTTACATACGAAGGAGAAAAATTTAAACGCAACCCAGAGTGCTTGCAACAATAAAGAAACGGAGAAGAAAAAAAAAAAAAGTATTTACCATAAATTAAACGCACGAAAAGTTGGCCGATAAAGTGGGTAGTCGGGAGTGGTGAGACTATTCTCAAGCCGGGCACACCACAGCTTACCAATTTATGACTAAAAGATCACACAAAACACCAAGAAAAAAAAAAGCATAATACGAAATAAATACAAACTAGACAAGAAAACAAAATAAAAAAATAAAAAAGGAGCAAAAAGTGACATAAACTCGGCCAGCTCAGCGCTTCTTTGCAGCGGCTGCCACTCTCCTGGTAGTTGGGGCCTGCTGGGCAATGGATCTGGATCCTGCAGGTCTGGTGGCCGCGTCTCGGGGACTAGGCGCCCCTTGCAGATGTTGAGCTTGAGGGAACCTGGATTCCGCCTGCTCCGCCTGCGACAAAGTGTCGATGCGCGACCGTTCTCCGCTGGGCAGCTTGACATACACGGCCCCGTCCCGCGTCCAGCAGCTAGATACACCGAAGTACTTGCGGACTCTCGAGAACACCTCCTGCCGGAAGCCGATTCCATCTTGCCTCTTCTGAATCCACACTTTTCACAAAGTGATTTCATAAGAAAGCATCTACAGTGCCGGCCGCTACTGCCCACCATGACAGGACTGTCCTCACAAACTCTGGCACAAACGACGTTGAGCTCTATATAATTAATGTAGAGCATAAAATAGATTGTGCCGGATTAAATTACGGCGTTTTATACTAGTAATCGGAGCCTGATTGGCTTGAATTAATCGTAGCGCGCATGCGTACCAAGGAGCCCGACTGTGAGAAATCGTTCCAACCACGGAGCAAATTAAAAATAATGGTGTAATTAAAAGTTTTATTCTTCATACGGCGTGTTATAAGGGGATTACAACCATAGATAAGTTTATGCTAGGTATAATGGCTCTAGCACACTTTTCGAAATTTTACGCTGAGCTTAATGGAGTAGGTGCACCTATGGTAATGGATGCTGCTATGAATTTATGAATTAATAAGGATAGAGTATGTTCGATAATGATATAATATAGCTAACAAGCATAGTAACCTAAAAACATCGTCGGAAAATTTTACATGTCTATCATTCTGACCTCTGAATCTTAGACATCTTCCGTGTAAATTTAGAAACTATTTCAACTTTTTCTAGAAGCATTTTTTCCAGATTACTTAGTTGTATAATAAAAACAATAAATTCTAGTCATAGATGCATGCTCAGACGCACCAATCTTTTGTACAGAATCCCCTTTTTTTCTGTCAGATTTAGAAAATATCCACAAACGTACTTGAAGTATACGGTCGTAAATCAACGAATCGACCTACATAGTGAATGCTTTCTATAGTCGTCGACTCTCCATACTGTAAGTACAGCATAGAAGCGCCACATTGTCTTCTATCAAAGCTAATCGTTCAAGAAATCGGATCTTCACAGTTCACAGAGTCCCGCGGCGTCTGAATTGGTTCCGTAGCAGCCACTCGTCAGCACTGATTGTTTCATTCGTCATGCGACTACCGCCCATTAGCTTACCTACACCATTCACAAGTTACACTATCTAAGCCACCATGTCGTCAACGAAAACTTCATCTAAATACTCAAAGAATAGAGACTAAACTCCCAGCAACAGGTCCGAGGAAATTTTTAGTCTATGTCACTCAAAGTTGATTGTCAGCCTGACATCTCATTCTCTATGGTTTACTTACCGCTACGTTTCTAGTGACAACCCACAAATGATACCCCTCTCTTTCTGCCACGGTACATTAAATAATTAAGACGCTACACCTGTAATGAGGAAAGTCCGAGTTTTGTTTTATTTACGCACCGACCGCCGCCGTCGTCTTCGTCGCATAGATATTGACTCAAAAAAACGTAAGCTCAGGCCTATTGGAAATAGAAAAAGTGAGATCAGAGAAAAATGTTGCACCTGTTTGTGACACGAGCTGTTTTTTGCCGCACTTTTTTATGCGGCTAGTGCTGGGCTACATTTTTTATTTATGGCGTTAATTAAAGCAGGGCTATAGCAATCCTAATAACTGGGCTGTTTGTGCATCGAGCAAGGTTGGTTTCATAATCTACTGCAGCACAATAGATCTCACAATGTTTAACATAACCGGCTTTCTACCCGCCTACTCGGTTACCCTTCTTTAATGCACTTTTGCTACATTTCTAATATTTTTGCATAATATCAACGCCCTCGGAGCAAATTCCTCCGGGTATCACCTTCACATGAAAATCGGGGAATTCATCGCTTATGGCCTATTCATATCGTAGCCTGGAGCTTCTAGAATCAATAGCCTGACATCTCCATCGCTATCGCCAACGCCAATCACGTCATAGTGATCGACATCTTACGACGATGGGACGAGCGCGTGCGGTCCTCGCGCGCCGGATCTACGCATCCACTTTGTTCTACCCTCTAATTACCACGGGGCATACGCTGCGATTTACTTGCTCGGTGGTCTCAAGACGGACCCAGTAAGTGCAGCTTTACGTGTGGTATCGAAAAATCTTAAACCAGTAGCATAGGAAGCGCGCTCGTGCTCATCACGAGAACAAATTACGGATAATTTTATAGCTGCCTATAATAGTGACGTGATTTTGACACGGAGATGCGTTCGAATCGTAAAATGGAATCTAATGTAATATGTAGTGATATAGAAATATTTCGTAAAGTGAATTCGTAGGGAGGGTAGAGAATAATATAGTACCCAAAATATTCCTATATTATAATAATTATTAAAATAACAATGTTAGTTTTGATGAAAGTATTTTTTTCTTGCATTCGTAATGGTCCGATTGAGGTTTTTTTTATTTAAACTTAAGACGTTGTGAATAGTTTCATCATTTTAAATTTAAGTATGAAAACTGATTTCTGAGCTACAAGCATTTTTTTTAAATTAAAGCAAGAAATCTATTTAGTTGGGTTCAATCATACTCTACTACAAATGGTATTTTTCATCGAAGTAGTATGATTAGTCATCAGAAATACTATTAATTATTTTTGGTCCTGAATTTAGCTAGCTAGATTTAAACTGTTTCTTTTTTAAGAAGAGCAATTGTAACCGCGAGCCTTCTACTTGTATTTAGTAAGGAAATAAGAGCAAAGACATCATCCATCTTGACCCATTATAGGGCATTACCTGTGTCGATTAGCCCGTGCCGTACCGTTAAATTGTCGTCGTGCAATCACACGGAAAACCGAGTGAGAAAAAAAAATGCGGTTTCAGAAATAGATTAACCTCAACGAACTCAAATGATTTGATATTGTTTTACCGCAAACTGAAATAGGCTATAATCGTAAATTTCGTAGTCTGACTGTTTTGTCACAGATAGATAATGTTCATTCATTGTTATAAGCAAAACATTACATATTTGAATTTCGGCAACGACAAAACTATCCTCTACGCAACTTATATTCTTAACTCTTACGTCACAAAAAGTCTTAATTTTAGGTTCTAATTAAAATAAATTCTTTACTAATCTACATAAATACGTTTACGAATCTTTTCTGTTAATTCATCACATCTATCAGAAATGTTACAACTCTGAGAATTTGAGTCCTTAAAACCTATTTCAAATACAAATACAAAATGTTTATTGCGTTCTAAGTGTACAGTAAGGTTCTTATAACATACCTAGGTTTAGTTACAACTTAGAAGTCATTTTCTGACATTGCAATGTTTAAGGTACCTAGTAGAAGCTGCAGACAGGCATCTCTTCAGGTCTATGTCTGCAGCATCCACCAGCCACCCACTTAGTTACTACTTTTTATTAGGAAATTTAAATATTTATATTACTAGGTATATATCTTATTTAAGTCTTTGGAAGTAAACCAAGTAGACAATAAAAAACATAACAACTTTTAAACAATATTTAACAAATACATAAACGTTTCATAGTGTATAGTCCTATTAAAATACTGTAAAGACAGGTTAGCAATTGACCTCCCGGTTCCTAATCACTGCGCTCCGTCAAATAGCCGTTTTATCAGATCACAAGGATACCAAAAAGACTAAGACAAATTGAAACGAGCGGGCAGAAATGCTATTACTAAATCGCTACCATCTAGATTCTTTTGTAACAAATTGGTAGGAGATACATTTCCACTATCAAGATCTCTTACAAACGTACCGTCAAGTGAGATTGCTTTGAGCTTTATTACAACAGTGTTTTAATGACAAAATAGTTCAGCAAAGAATGGGGATTGGACACTAGAAATGTCACTGGCAGTGATGATCTGGTTGAATATGTTGATATCTTCGGTGATCAATTCATCGGCTCGTTAACTACTGATAAATGTGACTTGATTGCTATGATTATTACGTATTGGTCTACGTTTATAAAGCTATTAATTCAAATGATCTCCGTGGGAAATATGTTTTGGTGGAGCAGAACAACATTAAGAGATTGATTTTATTTTTACATGTTTTTTAACCCTTAGCTGCATAGTGATGTAATACTACATCAGTATAATTTTCCTTGTATTTTTTTTTCTAGCCGTCCTATCTACAGATTTTTCATTCTAAATTTTATTGTCAAAGGTACGTATGAACGCAGTTTTGACTTTAGACCACTTGTATTTTTTATTTTTTCCCATGATGCAGGTCACATAATTTAAGAAGGATAGGTTTTTATTCAGACAAAAAAAATCATGCAGTTAAGGGTTAATAGTTTTACCTTATCATGTCGAATGTGATGCAGTTCTATTTATAGATCATCGATCGTGTTTATAAAAAATGGTTGTCTGTAAAGTCGGTTTACGGACGGTAGTCTGACGTGACAACGGCTAACATTGCAATAGTAGTAGTACATTCGCTTGCGGAACGGGACAATGACGTCATCTTTTTCGTGCATGCAGCCTGTGGTATCCAGTTATTAAAAGTCAAATTGTCGACGTTGACAAGTCCTTTTTCTCAGACATTAATTCTTGTTTTGCTAATGCTTTGCTAGAGGTTGATAATTTCCGATGAAAAACGGTTACTATGCATTGTGCATTATTTGTTTGACCAGTAACAGGTTGAGTAACATACACCATAAAAAATTAAAAGAATATTTACAACTAAAGACTTATTAGTGCGAAATTGAGGTTTTGCTCATTGTATCATAAGCGGTAATGAGCACTCCAAAAACGGAGAGTTATAAAACGTTGGTTTCCCGTCCATTAGCGCTTAATTTGCGTGGTAAGTGCTACATTGAGAATCATATAAAATCTCCAACGTGATCTGGACATCCCGAGTTTCATAGTTAGGGCTTTAGTTATGAGCTGATATGACTTGTGCGTTTGTACGTATTATAAGCTCAGCTGTCTGTCTGTCTGTCGTCAGGTGTATACTCACTACTGCACAATATCATTAAACAACCGATGGATGCATCTTTAGTTAACATGCGTGAAGGAGGAAATTAGCTACCGAAACCTTCACAATTGCTAGCTTTGCTTTATTGTGAACTTCATGAAAACGTCTTCTTCTGATTTCGCGCTATCAGTTGTAAGTGTTTTTTTCTTCTCTTCGATGCCGAGTAATACGTAAGGCAAGGGGCCTTAAAATGACTTCCTCAATTCTTGTTACTTGCAAAATAATGGCCAATTGTGGAATCTGAGTCTAGAGCAAGTATTCCACAATACTTGGCCGTAAATCATTGATCTCTCTGTATGTGTTAATATTGTTCGTGAGAAGGCCAAGTAAACTTTTGGATTGTTTCACTAAATCAGGTACAAGTGACAGTCAAGCATTGGACCACCGGCGTCGGAGTTTTTTGAGTAACAACAGCATCCGTAAGAACTCGATGACATGTCCTCTGTAAGCCTTTTCAGAATTAACACACTTTTCATTTGAATATCTCTTTCTGTATAAACTATTTACTGTGATAGAGTTCTGACTTCACTGGTTGTAAATTTACTCGCCCGTAACTCTTTCTTATGACATGCAAATGTACAAACGAATCAAACGTTTCTTGCAAAGACATTTAGATCGAACTGCGAAACACATTCAAGGATACTTCCAGAATATTCTGGTCTTTTCAGTTCCAATTATTTGAGTGACAACATTTTGGCGATTTCTGGCAACTGTTCCTTGTGATTTGACATCCATAAAACAATGGCGGATGAAAGCCGAGTTTTAAGAAGATGGACGATATATGTTCTTTATTGCCCAAAAAATTGCAAGCGCGTGATTTGAATACATTTAAATGTTCCATTAAATTTGAGTGTACGTTACAGTGAAGTAAGACGTTTTGTCTTTGGCATATTTTGAATAATACCCTTGATACTCTCACTGTATGGTGTATTGCCAGTTATATTCTAACCAATGTACCTAGTTAAAGAATTCAAAGCATTATAGGCCTTTCAAAACGTTACTTCTATCTAAACTAAGTTGTCTGTTAGATCATTTTGACAATAATAATTACTGTCATTGAAATTCATACAATTTTGTTTACTGTCACCTTGTATATCTCGAATTAGATGACCGTTTACACGCTATGTCAGCTGTCGATTATATCACAATTCTAAATGAAGGGTATTGTCAAACTGTTAACTATTAAAGTTGCATAAAGGTGATATTTCCTGAGCCTGCGTTTCCTCAAGGAGCTAGTTTTGGAACAGTCAATGTATTCTGGTGCGATCACTATGCTTTCTTGTCAATATTACGAGCTGTATAATATGAATCACGTGAGGAAGGTCAGTTATGTGTCGATTTTCTTCCGTTTATGATAATGCTTTCATCACCTGCCTATTATAGGTCAGTGAACTCGGCCGAAGAAAGGGTTTTGATCGATATGATTGAACCGTATCAATGCGAAGAGTCAATGATAGTCTATTTATTTGTAATCGAAATATGTAACGTAGGTCAAGAAAGGAGTCGTCAGTTTTGATGTAACTTCCTGTGTCACTAAAACACCAATAAGTTTCACCGCAAAATGTAACGTCTCTTGGGCTACAGACCATATTCTTGGACCATTGTGTTTTTGGCCATGTGACCTAGTTAACTTTTTTTTTTCTTTACAAGTAAAAAATAAATAAATAAATATTTTACAACAACACACACATTGACTTCATCCCGAAGATATGAGATATATTTACTTATATATATTATTTTTCTTTTAAATAATATACATACTTATATAAATAAGACACCCAGACACATCCAACAAGTACTTAAAAGCTCATCACCTAAGCACCTGTCAGCGGTTGGAATCGAACCCACGACCCTGCGGAGCAGAGGCAGACATTCTGACCACTACACCAACGTTTAAGTATGTACATATACACCGTCAAGTCTAAGTATGTACTTAGAAAATAATCATAATCCTTTCGATGGTATCCTAGGTATGACCTAGGTTACGCATTGTGGATTTCAGAAGTTGGTAAGTTGACTATTTCGGGAATTTTTATTACTAAAAGTTTAAAACGGGTATTATAGCGCGAAGATTAACCAAAGATAAGCATTCAGCTTACCTGTCAGCTTGCGACCACGACACATGTAACTGTGTCGAAACGTCGTCGGGCAAACAACGAAGGTAAACTGAATGCATGAACGAATCATTGGTTAATCTTCTCGCTATAATACCCGTTTTAAACTTTTAATATTATGTCAATGCGCGTTTCCTTAAAAAATGATTTTTATTACTAATCCTCGAGCCCTGACTTCTGATACTTCAAACAGGAAGCAGCCTCACACAGCTATTCCCAAAACGATCAAAAAATTTTAAGGATGATCCAAAATATTTCAGTGTGATAAAATTTTTAATTTCACAGCCGAAAGATAGAGAACGACAATAATTTCTTTTTATAAACAACAGCCACAGTAAGTTCAAACAACCGCTATGGTGGAAGTATGTGAGATCTTCTAGATAAAACTACCTGCTACTAAAGGACCAATTCATTAGGGGTCCGTTAATGAGTTTTATTGCCGACTCGAAATTTATAGGGTTCGGGCATTTTAATAATTAAAGTAGACTTTAAATGGCTACAAAGGTCGTTGGTGTATATCTTTCCGCATTCGCGGAGGTACGCGTGTCCTCTCGTCATTCAAATTAGTATTAAAAGAGTGTACTTTTATGTGGCATTGATGAGCAATTAAAGAAGAAAGAGAAATATTAACGGAACTACGTAACAAATGCCTCTACTTAGTCCGCTATGGTGTGAACTGTCCTGTTTTAGTTCATACAAACATTATCGAAAACTCTTTTTCTTAAGGTACCACTTATTTTTCCTCGGTCTTAACATAATTAATAATTTTTAATTAACAGAATAACATCTATATGTTCTAGGCATAAGTCGAAACATAAACGTGATTTAAAGACATAATGGTGTCACGTCGAAAATTTTAACAATATGAATATGATTTTTCCAGAGATTATAGCATGGAGGTTTACGTCCAGCAGTGGACGAATACAGGTTTATTGTTTGACGATTGGGGACGTTATACACACATCAGAAGTGTCTAAAGATCAAGTTAAATTTTAGAGATTTGCAATCAAGATATATATTTACAAGACATGAATTAATTTATATTTATTTAATTCACAAATTTACTCAAAAACGTGGGTGATAAGTCATATAAGGCATGGGGAATTAGGAGGAGGGACCAATCCAGAGATTAGATTTGATTTAAATAAATTTGATTATTTTTAGCAGAGCTAAAATGTCTTGACCCCTCTAGGACACTTTTGATGTGTGTAGTTTAAAGTACCGACAAACAATCGTTTTCTATAGCACTTTTAGTACGTTTAATAACCTCTGATGGTAAACGTTGTTTTACGCTTTTGAATTCTGTTCCAAATTCCATAGTCTTCAAAATCACTGGTCACTAGTATCTCTAGAAGATGTTGTCGGTTATAAAGATAAACCACATACTGGGTAAAACAAGCCCTACGTTCCACGAAAAGCACTTGAACTTGGAATATCAAATATAGAAGTTCATTGGGTCGCGTGCGCAGCTCCGGCGCAGCCACCGAGCTATTCGGGTCACACGCTCATTGGCTGCAACTTTACACTTGCTCTCAAGGTCAAGTATATTATACTTCAGCAACGTTTTTACTAAAGCAATAAGAGATAAAGATTAATTTCTGCAGATTGCTTGTTATTTCAAGGGACGTAATTATTACGTACGTAGACCTAATAAAAAAATATATACTTAATGGTACACAAAATGTACACAAATAGGTCACACTCAAGTAGTTAATGTTCTACAAAAAGCAATTTTTATGTTGATATAATTCGTAGTTTCGACAAATACAAAAGAAAAAAAAGGCACGAGTGAAACCGTTACAAACATTAGTATTATTTGGTTGACACTTTAGGTTTAAAGAGCACATAACTTTGAATGTCAAATAAAACGTAAGAAACCATATTTACTGTGTAGAAAATTCCCAAAACGTCGTATAGAGTCAGCGTTAAGAAGTCATATAAACCTATATGTATGTAAGTAATTGCTCTTTTCAAAAGGCACGTGCAGGAGTTTACGACAGTATTGTTCGCAATCAAAAGTTATTTGACTTTAACCTTGACTCAGTTTTGCTACTGTCACATGCCTTTTATGATCCGCCAACGTCGAAACTACCAAAAACCTCTCCGCTCTGTGCCAATTAGTAAAATTATCATTGCCCATAACTTTTTACACCAACGAGCGGCCGTAAATTCAGGTACTCGCTGTCAATAGGCGATCACAACGGAACTTGATGAAAATTATTCAATGTAAAAATGAAGCTATAAATAAAAATAATTATATTCATAATGTCAACGCCGACGGTCGTAAACGAAAAAAAAAAATATATGCATCTTAATGACACACCGGAGGCTGCCACAGAGACACACTGAGCTACCAACACAGTTATCTTACAACAACTTACAGTTACAAACTAAACACTGGCCCTTAAAACTATGAAATATGACGATCCATTAGCCCACGGCTGACTAGACGTGTCAATATTACTGTGACTTACTGTCAATCGAATTATCAAACAACCTGCATCCTTCCAGTTTCAGAACTCGAACAGACAATAATGACTGCAAATTAAGCCGCAAAACGGATGCCATGTCGCCTACTAACCGACAATTAATAATGACGTATTAATAATAAAAGCTAGTCTTGCACAAAGCTCGCGGTTCACAGGTGTGCGCGACATCCGTCGGATCTAGTCTGGGCCGTTCCAGGGCAACGTCAACTAACAACAATTAACTGTAAAGGTACATAACTGTTCAACAAGCCTACACACTGCAGGAGGTTCATTGTATGAAGATAACACAGCCAGAGGGACGAACAAATATTGGTCGGAGTTCGAAAACATGGCCGGAGCAGCATCGGAGGAAACCCACGCCTACTTCCATCAAAAGTTACTATTGCAATTTGGTGGCCGGATCTGGGACGTGACGGGAGTAGCTCGTAGCGTGGCGATTGTCTTCTTCAAATGAATTCCCCATACTTAGGCTCCCCGTCATTTCGCGATTGCGACCCGGCGACGACGGCGTATTATTTTCTTTTTGCGAAACGTAATACGAGTTGGGGCACGTGTAGAAAGGAACCTTTTGTTGCTTTGCAGCGATTTCGCGACGTCCGTTTTGTTTTTTTTTTTTCAAGTAAAAAATGCTATTTTTGTTACTTCTTTGATGTTTTTACGTAGTGTTATATTGCATACATAGTTACGTGTAAGCACGTGTACTAAATATCTACGTATGTTATAGGCCCACCCTCTATTACGTTGGGTTAAATAAGTTTGGTAAACTATAGGCATTTACTTGCCAAGTATCTTTACTCCGCTTATAGGATAAAAACACGCAATTGTATTTTACTTTCAACTGGCTGACTCGGCAAGAAAGTTTTTTCGGCAACGTTGTTTTGCCAATATACATTATTAACAGAGTTTCTCTTCTTTTACATGCTTGTATTATACATAGAAATCTTTCTCAAGAATCACTCTATCTACTGAACAAAATCAGATCAAAATCAGTAGTAGCGTAGTTTTAAGATCTAAGCATACCTACATAGCGATAGATCGCGGGAGGCGACTTTGTTTTATATGTACTATCTTTTGATTAATTGATAATTTTAGTAATTCATTTATATTATAATTAGTGGACTCGACAGACGGGCCCAGCAGTGTATGTCACGAAATATAAACTATCCTATCTCTCAAATTGGACGAAATTACATATAAATGCCAACTTTTGTGAATATCGGTAGCCTTGGTGAAGAGTTCATTGGGAACAGACATCATGACACTGGGTATTTATATATATTGTAATATAGAAAATTCTAGAAATCTCTAACTTATGTCAGATATTATGCCAATTATTGATTATAGTGATTAAGACTATGTTAATTTAACTAGTAAGTTTAGAGTCAAATACGTCACGACATAAAAAATACCTATGTAGTAGCTCTATATATTGTTAAGTCCAAGAACCTCGTTCTATATTTTCAACGCCACGTACTTGCAAAAGTGAGGAAGAACAATAAAATTATTAAAACACTGACACAAGTAGTTTAATATCACCACTCCCACCCATTAAAATTAATGAAGTGACAGATAATTGGTAGATGCTGGGTAATAAAGTGAAAAAAAAAAACTTGATCGGAAACTGTGGCATTCTCTAAAATATTATTCATTGAATTATTGTGCTTCACAATTGAAGAGTTGTTATAAGTACATGCTATACCACATTTTGACTGATTTGACATTTATCATGTTCATTCCGCTGATATTAAAAAACGTACCAATGTTTGTTGCTCTTTCTCGCAAAAACTATAAAACGGATTTCAATTAAACTTTACAGTAATGTTGCTTATACATCG
>SJJU01008027.1:0-12850 GCA_012932125.1 Conopomorpha cramerella
CTGGACGCGTGCGGGGGTGCGGGGGGCGCGGGGCCGGGGGCGGGCGCGGGCGCGGTCGCGGGGGCGGGGGCGGGGGGTGCGGGGGGCGCCGCGCTCACCGCCGCCGTCGACCTGCTGCTGGAGAGACCCACACACTACTGCGCTGACGTCATTGTCAAGGTGAGTACCTACCTAATGGCCATTCTTTGTAGAAGTGTTCTTGTGCTTTCGATGGCCTCTTTTTAACGCATACGTATTCTTGTAGCTACCCAGCACAGCGAAAGTACAAAAAGGCGACGGTCTAGCTCGGTTCCTCGCAGCAAAAGCGTGTTTTAGAAAGCACTACGAGAGTGTGTTTCCATATTATCATTTGAAATCCTATGTTTTTACAAAGTTAACTTTATGTACCTAGTCTGCTAGCTGGTCTGGTGCCAGAGCAGTCGCGGAGGCTCGGAAGTCGTGACGTGATCTTGTAAAGTCGCTTTGTGCCTTTGGGGTATCATAGCACCAAAATGTCAATGTATCTAGTGATCACAATACATAATTCCAGGGCATAACGGCCCTGATCCGCGAGCACGCGCTGCCGAAGGAGTTAAAGAAGAGCGCGCTGCGTCGCCTCCTGGCCGCCGCCGCCGCCGCCGCCGCCGCCACGTCGCCGCCACGTCTCCGCGACCGCCACGCCCTCGCCGTGCTCACTGTGCATCTCTTCTCCGGTAACAACACTCTACTCCCGTAATATGTGCAATCATTTCCATTGTGTGCAAAGAACTGACATCCTTTACCCTTCTTAAGTACAGCCCCTATAGCAAAGAGCTCCAAGAAAGAAATGACAAGACATATCAGGCACTGCGATTGGTTGAAACAAGGTAAGTCGCACGATGTGCATATAGCAGACAATCACAGCGCGTATTTGCTCTATGTCGGGTCTTTCTTGACGCCCTTGCCAGGGCTGCAGAATATCATTACTTTCAAAATCGAGAGACTTCGATAAGCTGCATACACTTGGAATATCTACAGAATCTATCGTGGATTTACTTGTTTGCTTATACATATAGGTAGGTAGTTCAAATATTTTTTAAAACCAAACCAAACTGTAGTAGTGTAGAATTTTTCCAAAACATTTTGGCAATACCTGCAAAGGTGTTTTCTTAATTTCATTCCACGTTCATTTATTATTATCCCAACCCTGCTGAATATCTGAACATACTGGTCTCCTCACCAGCCGACACGAAGCTCCTGAGCCCGAAGCTGACCCCGAACGTGTCGAACATGGACCCCGACGTGCTCATGAACTCCATGGAGCGCATCACTCTACTCTACAAAATGCTGAAACAGTTCCAAACTAAGGACAGCAAGGAAGTTATATGCCGTTGTATAGAATACTTTTTGCGGGAGAGTTTACCGCCGTCGGCCATCTTGAGCCGCGTCGTCATGGAGATGGTGCAGGTGTGCGGCGAGAGAGGGACGACACTAGGGCTGTGCGACAGAGAGAGGAGAGATGTGCTCTACACTGCCAGGGCTGTATTGGAGGTAGAATTTTGTTCCGTATAGAGATTTAAGACCTAACAAGTTTGTGTTGTCCCAATAATTCTTCCAAATCATTTTTTAAGGAAACGCGCACTGACATGATATTAAATCTTTAAAACGGGTATCGTATTTAAACGTCGGGCAAACAACGAAGGTAAGCTGAATACTTATCTTTGGTTAATCTTCGTGCTATAATACCCGTTTTAAACATTTAATTCTTCCAAGTTTAGTAACACACGTTTACTAGCATAAGTTTGGTAGCAAGTAACGGTTTAATGAGGTCATCGTTATGTACATCCTACTAAAGTAGGGCAAAATATGCTCAATGATCGATGGTGATTCTGTTATGCAGTTTAGAGAAGTATTGTACTTCTACGCACGATGTTTTCCTTTACTGTACAGAATACAGCGTTTAATATTTGAAAGAACATTACTTTGATCCAAATGATAACAAGTTAAAGAGGTTGTTTAAAACAAGGTAAGAATTGAATAGTCCGTTCAACGTATGGTATAATATCCACCAGGTATTCGAGACGGCGGTGTCGCAGAGCCAGCTGCCGGTGCTCAGCGGCTGGATCTTCGAGACGCTCACACACTTGCTCAGCGAGAAGGTGCCTCAAGACATCCTCCCCTACATCCTCACCTTGCTGCTGGTCTCGGCGAGCTCCAACGAACACATCCGCAAGATGGCGCCACTTTGCTTCGCTAATCTGAAATTAGGTCTCGCCAGCGCCAAATATGACAACAAATTTAGTTTGTACTTAGACGAAGTTAATACTGTTAGTTTTGCTGATAGAAAGTTGTTGTGTTTGGTCGGGTTACATTCAGATTTCAGCGCGACTCAGTTGAGCAGGTTGAAGGAGTTGTGCGCTGAAAACGAGTGTTTGATTGATCTCTTGAATTGTTTGAAAGTTGTATGTTAACTGTACAAAATTGGATAGTGTAAATACATGTTTGTAAACCGTAGAGGCGTAGACAGAGACAACACTCATAGTGACGCCGCCTGAATAATAAGCCAAGGTGTGTAGATATTGTACCGAGACACCTCTTACTTAGAGTCTGAAGCTTAAGCTTATCGTGCTGTGAATTAATATTTTTAAAGCAAAAGCTATAAATAAGCGTCCCGACCCGTGATAGTATTGGTAATAGTAGGTATTGTGAACTTTAATCTTCTTTGTCGGATTTCAGCTATCACTTTCGATTTACTATTAACTTTGTACTAAATTCATACATAATTACATAGTATAAAACGAAGTCGCCTCCCGCTGTCTGTATCTTTAAACCTACGTAACGGATTATGATGCGGTTTTCTTTAGTAGGCAGAGTGCATCTTGAGAAGATTTTATGTGTATAATACATGCATATGAAAAGAGAGAAACACTGTTAATATTTTATACCTATTGGCAAAATAACGTTTTCCGAAGAAAACTTTTGAACGAATGACTCTAGTCTCACTTGACCCAAAACAGCATGATTTGTTAATCGATTGTCACTAAAAGTTCATGTGATAGTTTGCTTTGCTGTCATTGGTTGATATGGGTCAAGCATATGAAGCGCCATCTGTATTCAGCTTCGACTTTTATACCCTGTTTGTACTTGTTTAAAGAAATTATGTGTACAGCAAAAATATACAGCTTTTCTGCAACTTACTACCTACTGTCATCCGTTCTGTCGTAGTCGGGAACTGCATTATGTACATTGGTTTTCTGTTAGTCGAGTTTATTAGGACTATGGCCGGGTAATAGTTATATGTATTGTTGTACATAAGTAATGAAATAAGTATTTTTATTATGACATTACGTACAGTTTAGTTAAAAAGATAAAGTAAAAACAATAAAATAAATAAAAAGTAGGTAAGTAGATATCGGATATCTCTAATGGCAACGCTGTAATAACTGCGACAAAAAGATACAGTTTCATATTGTGAGTGCTTTGTGGTGGACATGGATAATTTGAAAAAAAAGAGGAAGTAATAAGACTATTTGTAACTGCGCGTTTGTATCGTGTCCATAGTTCAAAATGGCGCGACGAGATGATCGACGTAGGGGTTGTTTCTCGAAAGAATATCCTCCATTCTTCCATAATAAAGTTGCCAAAGACGTTGCCTACGAAGGTCGAATGATGACAATCTCAGGGAAAACAATTTCTACGAAATATTTAATTACTTCCGAGCCGCAGTCACAAGCGATGTCTTTTTAGACATTTAGACTGTTTTTCATCGAGATACAAAAGAAAATGTGTTGCGAGTATAGAATAATGTGTAATATAGATGACGCAAAACACGTATGGTTATAAAACAAACTCGCAAAATAAAACAAAAATGTTTGAAACAAAATATGTCTATTTAAATGTATAATTTCAATAGTAAAATAACAGAATTTCTGAAACGTTCAAAGTTAAATCAAAATTTACGTTGGCTAATATACATTGTTTAGTATAGTTTTATTATTTTTGACATATTGTTTAACTCTCAATAACTTGAGCTTAATATAGCTTCTTAATAGTCAATAATACTAATCATTCTGCTGAATAAGTCAACATATGAAACTTTATAACATGCATCCTGACACTTCAAGTGAATGTAATATTTATCGCTTTAATCACAATATTATTATTATTATTATCATCTAGTTTACAACCTGTTTATATTGCGATTAAATTAAAAATATTTATTTGTAGAACTGTGTTATTTATTTTGTTACTTTGCGGTAAATGGGGTTTAATGAAACCTGTCGAAAAATACACCTAAGTACTATGGATTATAGCTAGTGGAATGTGGTGGACTCTATTACTATGGGATGTAATATGGAGCGATAATTTGCCTACCTAGTAGACGGTGGCGAGGTCCCGAGGTGATGATGGAGACACGGGTTGAATTGAATGAGAACTAATTATATTTTCAGTAACTTATAGCAAATGTGGCACAATAACACTGATTCTGACAAATGGAAGAATGCAATATGAGATATCAAAATATAAATTACGTATAAATAGTAAATGTTAATGATACTAAGAGGGTGCTCATCTGCCAGTCGCCAACAACGGAGGTAGAACATTAAGCTGGACAAATAAGAATATTTTTAATTGATGAAGTTGACGAGAGTTGCGTTGATAAATAAATACAAATATTTTACAAAGACATACACATTGCCTTCATCCCGTGTTAAGTAGCTAAAGCACTTGTGTTATGGAATTCAGACAACGAAATATACTTACTTAAATACATATTTAGACTTATTATACAGGGTGGATGCCTGATTCATACAGTGCTGAAAACTTTGAGAATAGACATTTTCAATTATCACTGTTCATATCCTAGTAGTATTTTGTATCCTATTATGTTGTATGGTTCAAAACCGTTTTTTTCAATGGTCTTCCCTAACAAAGTTTTCACACAAGCAATCTCAAGAAACTTTTGAAAAGATCCATTCTGTTCAAAACGCTCTTCACAGACATTTAGATGACTTCATTGTAACACGACCATGTTAGTTACATTTATTATGGGTAAAATAAAAGCCTGAATTAGGTAACCCTGTACTTACTGTAGGACTCCAGACCTCCACCTGGAAAATTGTACAAAATAGCCACACCTATGAATGGGTATGCCTAGAGATAGTTCTGTGTGTGTGTGTGTGTGTGTGTTAATGCCGCTCGAGGGCCCTATATCAACCTAACGACTACCTACTGACGAGACAGAAACTTGCTTTAGCGCATCATTTGAAGAAAGAATTAAGATTCTCTGAGAAAAGAGCTTAAAGGCGTTCACCCAAGCGTAAGAGTGTTCGCCCTTTATGTTGTTTAACTTCAATTATCTGTTGCGGACCATCTAGCTCGCAACAGATTGCGCACCACTAGCTGGGCTGTCACTTCGTAATACGCGCGCATATATTATAAGGCGGTAGGAACGTTGTTGCTGGTAATTCCATTAAAAGATCTTGATAACATTATGAATCACATATGATGTCATTCAACGAATTGTTATATGTGGTAATTACCTATTTACTATGACTATATTGTATGACTAGGTACCGATATCAAATTGAAGACTCAACATAGAATACAAAATAAAATCGCCATCCCTATGTCTACTTAGATCTTTAAAATTACGCAACGAATTTTATGCGGTTTTCTTTTTAGGTATATAATTATGTATAATACATGAATATAATAGCAGATAAATACTGTTAATAATGTAGGTATGGTTTTGTTATGGTTTTAATAATATAGGTTGAGAAAAACAAGTTTGCCGGGTCAGCAAGTATTTTTTACAGTCATACTTTAAATAAACTAAAATTAAACTAGGCACTTAGAAAAAATACTTATTTCATATGTAAGACATCATTTTAGGAATACTCGCCTTGCGTATTATATTACCCTACATGAGCGTGTATGAAGTGTCCCGGGCTATTATCATTATTCTTAGGAATCTCCGCTGCGTTTGTAATCCGTAGAGTCTAACGCAGCTACAATCACCTGTGGAGCGTAATCAGAGGCGCATTATCACGGATAATTATCGATATCATTGGTATTTATCACGTGTGTGTTGATGATAAGGCAGTCTACCGTAGGTCGCAGCATGGCGGTGTCGCGGCGGGAGTACGTGCTGGGCGCGCTCGCCGCCAGCCTGGCCAGCTTGGCGATGGTCGTGCTGGCCCTTGCCTCCGACAGCTGGGTGAGTTGCCGTTGCTGAAGTTGAGTTGTTTCTACTCGCTATTTACTTATAAGGTCATGTCTATGGAGACCGGAATCGCTGACACAGCGACTGCATTTATGAATGACGAAGATTGTGAGTGCAAGAGTGGAATTCGGCAATGACCTCTACTTACTTATTACCTACCGATGTCCTAACAATTAACAAATGCTTAAGACAGTTGCTAAAGCCCATTTCTTAAATAGTAAGCAATTCGACAGTCCAAACAGCGTTGATTATCCCCTGTAATTGACCGGTTGTTCAGTTAATGACAGGGGCTGATCAACTGTTTTGATTACGGTTCTTATCTCAATGGTGAAACTGCAATAGTGAGGCTGACAAAAATCTGTAGTCTTAGTATTACATTTGTAAATTAATAAGGTGACTTACTACGCGGGACAAAGCACCTATCCAGTTAAAGCCAGGAAGTTCAGCGGCGTCCGGATTACACCGGAGCTCAATCAGTGGCGGTAGGCCTAGAGCGAGATGAGCTCGGGCTGTGACATGTGTCGGGCTGTGACTCTGGTGTGTGCTCAGGTGCGGTGCACGGCGCGCGACGAGGCGCTCTCCTCCGACAGCTACTTCCGCTACGGGCTGTTCCGCGGCGAGCTGCAGCTCAACAACCTCGCCACGCCCACATACAACACCCTCTACAGTGAGTACCTATACTAACTACCTAATAATACCCTCTCATATACATGGTGTCCCATAAGTCGATGTCAAGCCGGAACCGGATGGTAAGGCAACTCACACCAGTTATCAGAAAAATATTTTAAAAAATCTAACTTGCATGTTTAAAAAATTATGGGCATTAAAAAACGGAAATTCGACAACCTGCATTAGTCTTTTGACTCCTGTTGCCACAAATCTTTAGATTTTCCAATATTTTTTTTTGTTATGTGATCCTGAATAGTGCCACTGTTTATTGACGTTTTCAAAAAAATAAAGTTAAAAATAACCAATTTGTTCAGATTCAACTGACTGTACTGAAAAAAAATACTGTTTTTTATATTTTTCTGATAACTGGTGTGAGTTGCCTTACCATCCGGTTCCGGCTTGACGTCGACTTATGGGACACCCTGTACCAACATCCTACAACTTAATACTCTAACGTGAAAGTTTTGACGTTGGTGACTCTTTTACGCAAAAACTACTGGACGAATTAATAATAATAATAACTTTATTAACAAAACCAATACAATACATTCTACTATTTTACCAGAGGTCCCCAAACTAGGCGAAACCTGTATCTTAGGGAACCAATTACAATAAAATTTCGAATTTATACAAAGAAAATCAATAATGGTTATGTCTGAAGTCAGATTGCAATTAAACTTGTGGGATGGTGGTCAAACGCTTGTTCATAGTGATAAAAAAAATTAAATGAAAGTTGTCATATGTATATAAGTGTGATATACATATATTGTACGTCGGAATACATAGGCTATGTTTTATCCCGAATTTCCTGCGGAAACCGGAGAAACTACGAACAACACCTCGGGGGTACGTCTAGTTTATAAATAAAACTTATTATTGTACTTTCTTAGTAAAATGTCTAACATTAAAATGATGGTCGGTGAACAAATTGTATGGTTTGCAGGTTTTTCAAACGATGCTTTCCATCACCGTGAATGCGTACAATGTAATAAATTCTATTGTTGCTCGCCGCGGGGCATTGAGGGTATTCACGATTGATATTCATAACACATAAAGGGACATTTCCCTATTGATATTTTCGAGAAAACGTACCGACAAGAGACGACCGAAAATGTCACAACTTCCACCGTTTTTTGTACTTACACGCCCCGTCGAGGGAAATATCAATAAGTGATTTATTAATGTTACTAGCTGACCTGGCCAACGTTGTATTGTCTCTATAATGTACTAGCGTTCCGATCGCGGCTTTGCCCGCGCGGACTTCGGTTATATTGCGGTATAAAGGAATATTTTTCTTTTCCCTCGGGAATATCAATTTTTTCCGGGATGAAAAGTACCCTATTATTTAAACCGGACTTCTAACTATACGTCTGCAAAATTTCAAAGCAATCGGTTCAGTAGTTACGGTGTGAAAGCGGAACAAACAAACAAACAAACTCACTTTCCCATTTATAATATTAGTAAGATTAACAGTGCTTCCCTGCTACTGTCTGTATGTTTGCCTGTATTATATAAACTTTCCTGGAAAATCATTCTATCTATTAAAGAAAATCGCTTCGAAATCCGTTGCGTAGTTTTAAAGATCTGAACATACATAGGGACAGACTGAGGTTGCGAGCCTATCTGTCTTCTATCCGGTGCATTTCGGAGAGTGTGCTACGGAGTTGAATTGCCTAATACCCCCATTGCGCTTTTACAATCAGGACAACCAGGAAAACGGCAAAACGTCATCCATACCATTTACGCGAACCAAACGGTTTGCGTCTACTTTCATATTGCGAACCACCAGAATGTGGGATGACTTGCCGGAGTCTGTGTTTCCTGCGCAGTACCTAATAAAAAAATGTTCTCCATCGTAGACCACATCGCTGCTTAACATCAGGCGGGATGGTAGTCAAACAATTGTTCACTGTGTTAAAAAAAAAGACAGCGGGAAGCGACTTTGTTTTATACTACACACAACAAAAGTGTGTCTAGGAATGAAGTACATTTTAGAAGTTTGCAATCAAGAATATATTTTACAAAAACTGAATTCATTCATAATTTATTCAAAATGTGGTGATAAGTCATGGGGAATTAGCTAGGAGACCAATCCAAAAGATTAGATTTGATTTAAATAAATTAGATTTTTTTTTAGAAAAAAATGTTATTGATCCCTAGACACCTTTGATGTGTGTATGTATTGATAATACAGGTCACATTGCATGGAAAGGTCTCTGAGTATCCAACTACAACATCTCTTCTAAACAATAGCTAACTAAACATTAGTGTATGTATCTAACGGAATTTGGTATGTAAAGCCTTCAGAGCCCTCAATGTTTGCTGTCAGCCTTTGTGTAGGACCTGTCAAAGTCTGAAGTTTGCCTTCCGCGGTCTAAAGCTCCAGGGTTGGGGCGGAAATTTCACCTAGAACAGAAGAATCTGTGTAGACATGAAACACTCATACCACAGGTGCGTCAACGATGAGGCATTTGCTTAGCAGTTGCCTCTGCCAACCCCTCTTTGGGAAACATTTTGTAGATATCTTATATTTGAAATAATAAATATTAACTTAGAAGGTTAGATTAATGATAAAACATGTCATTTTGTTATTTCCAACTCTTTTACTCATGTCATAATCAATGATGTGCTGTGAGCGTTTTCTTTATAATAATTATATGTATATTTAAGACACAACAAAAGGTACAGATACATAAATTACACTTAAAATAATATTATGCTCGAAAATAGTACAAGAGTAATTTCTACCGAACAATACAGTTAAAATACTATTTTCGTGTACCTAGATGATTTAATTATTCTGAACTTACAGAAGTAGGTACCAATCACCATACCCATTTATGAACCGAGCAAGTTGAGGAGTGCATAATCTGGGAATCCGTTGCTGAAAATATCCGATGACAGACACACTTCTACGTAAACATTTCTTTCTGTGAACCAAAACTCTTAAGTACGTATCTAACTAACTACTTACATCGAAGTAAAGGAAACATTGTGAGGAGTTTAAATTAGGCTTTTACAGTAGACGTGTCCGTAGACACTAATACCTCAGTCTGTGCCGAGGAGAGCTCCAATCAGACTGTGCCGAGCTCAACTTCAAACACATGAAACATTCATTAGTTTTAATGCCGTAATGGAAGTTTAGGTCCGACGTAGGAGGAGCGATTCTCTCGCAAGTTTCATGTATACCTATTGTAGAAAATCTAATTAATTACATGCTTTCGTGAGATAAGAACCTATTGTATATTGAAGTGTGAAGTCGCTGCGCACACCCATTTTCAAATCTTCCTGGTCAAATAATTTCTCGCTCGCAATATGTTCGAATGAATAGATATGGGTGGTTTAATCATCAAATGCCTTTTATATGCTGACGATCAAGTTCTTCTTGCACCGTCGGCGTAAGAATTGCAGCAGATGATTAATTGTATGAATGAGTCATTGAAAAGGAAAGGAATGAAAGTGAATGCTAGTAAGACCAAAGTAATGGTAGTCGAAGATAATGAAAGGACAGTTTGTGAGTGCATGATTGACGGTGAGAAAGTTGAACAAGTGGATGAGTTTGTATATTTTGGATCTCTATTTACAAGTGATGGAAAGTTTGACAAAGATATTGAAAGAAGAGTGAGTGCGGGTAATAAGGTTAACGGTGCCCTTCGCAGTGTTATGGAGAGCCAATTTATGTCGAAAAAGGCAAGATTTGGCTGTCCATGACGCTGTACTGGCACCTACCTTAATGTACGGGAGTGAAAGTTGGGTATGGCAGAAGAAGCATAAAAGTTAAGTCAATGCCGTAGAAATGCGGTCATTGCGGAGCATGAAAGGCGTGACATTGAATGACAGAATAAGGAATAGTGTGATAAGAGAAAGTTGCGGTTTGAAAGAAGATGTAGTGACCAAGATTGAAAAGGGCATGCTTCGGTGGTTTGGGCATATGGAGAGAATGGATGAAAGTCGATTGACGAAAGAGATTTATATGGGTGATGTAATGGGCCGGGTGAGTAGAGGTCGCCCCAGAAGGACATATACAGACCAGATTGGTGATGTCCTGGCCGAAGGTGGCGTGAAAGTACTCGAAACCGAAGGTCATGTATGAAAAGATGTATGAATGTAGATGAAGCGAAAGGGGTATGGCAAGACCGTGACAAATGGAGATCTGTAGTCTCTGCCTACCCCTCTGGGAGACAGACGTGAAGTGTATGTATGTATGTATTTTGGCTTAGGAGGTTTTGAATAAACGTAACTTGTCGAAATCAAATCAAAATGTGAAATCAATAAGTAGCTACTGTTAATTGACGTGTGCATATCTACTGGTGAATAAATAACTATTCGTTACATATATTACCTGATGTTTTTACCTACCGCTCTATCTATTCACACAAAAATAAAGCCTACATTTTTCATGATCTATAGCTACAAGTACATTTCGTATGTATTCAACACATTAAAATTTCAAGCTATAAAATGTCATGTCCCGGGATATTTCGCACACGACCACCTGGCACCTACCAAACTAGGTTACCCTTTACTATTGGTTTCAGAGACATACGAAGATAAACATTATAGATAAAGCATCCAGACGCGCCGAACCAATGTTTAGCTATTGTGCCCTGACCTCTAGTGTTGGTAAATCAGTTGTAATATGGTAGTATAGTTGCAATAACTACTAACTTTCTTACCAATAACAAAAAAATAATACATTACTGGCTGACCCGGCAAACGTTTTTTTGCCAATATACAATATTCAAAAGTAGCTAAATCTTTTCTCAGGCTCTAAACTGTATACCAAATATTACTTATTTAAATCGGTTCAGAAGTTTTAGCGGGAAAGCGAGACATACAGAGTTACTTTCGTATTTATAATATTAGTATGGATGTAACTTACATACTGTTTTGTGTTTTGCACACGTCAATAAAAATACTATTGAGAAAATTTCACAATGTATACGTTTTGTTATTCGTAAGGGGATAATAATATAACACACGTTATGGGATAGGCAGCAATGAACTAGAAACAGCTAGTCACGTATGTGACTTTTTCACGTAAATGATATTTAACCAGGTACACCGACTGTAACTGTCCAATCCCCATTTCATTTTATGAAGTGTTCGTCCAAAAAGGCACCTACCACTTCAGCTTCAGTCCGTCGTCACATAATCTCACTAATTTACTTTACGTGTCTCCCTCGTGTATTTCAAAATGAACAGTTCACTTTGAAGAAAAAAAGAGGGTCCATATCGTCAATGGCAATTTTAATCCGGCGCTGCCTTAACAGTCTTTTTTACGATTAATGCAGGCACCTTTATTAGACTGGGTGTGCATTCATTGTTTTCGACAGGTCCCAACGACGGACTTAATCAAAATCTATTTCTCGGAGGCCGGCGAATTCACTTTTATGAAAAAACAGACGTTGTCTCTACGAAGATTTATTAGTTTCACAATGTATCTAGGCCATTTTTGAACGTTTCAATCAAACGTAGTGGCGAACGATCATAGTAACTTAGTTGCCCCCTTCTTCGTTTCCAACATCGGTGACTTTTTTTTTTAGAAAACTTTTCATTCAACCTATTATCAAGAAGAAAAGAGGAATTGGTAAACTCTATATACGATGAAACGTAGGTCTATAATCTAAAATCATACACCTATACTTGTATTACATAGGTAGGTAAGGCAAATCTACGTATTTCTGGCTGCCGTAACGTAGAAAGGGATTAAAAGAATGCCATCAGTTTTTATTATTGCGGGCCTGCTATAAGAAGGAATGTAATTACGCTTTGACAATCACGGAACTCCAATCAATGTTCCGGAACATTAAGAAAAGAAAGGAAACGGTCCCTACCCTGCCGGCACCCAATAATAAAACTGTTCATTTAGAATTTACTGCTCCCAGCGAGCACGCTCAGAAAACGTTCCATTATCGATTTACTGTGCATTTTCTTTATAGGGCAGATGTATTTTAATGAGTGATGACGTTCGCTGCTGTACAGAAATAGACCGTA
>SJJU01008029.1:0-25728 GCA_012932125.1 Conopomorpha cramerella
ATCGAACCCACGACCCTACGGAGCAGAGGCAGACATGCTGACCACTACACCAACGGGCCCGTCAAACGGCACCATGGTTTAGCCTCGTCCTGCCCAACGTACTTTTTTAATTGTATACATTGATGCCCAATGTGATTTTTAAAGGACAATTCATTTCGAAGGGTTCCTGCCACAATTTATTTCAAAAACACCATTATTTCAAAAATTGACCACATCGCTGCTTAACATCAGGCAGGATGGTGGTCAAACGCTTGTTCATAGTGATTAAAAAAAAAATTGTTGGTGTTGCTGGTAGAAAATATTTTTTTTAATACTTTTGGGGAAGTAATGGAGTTGTTATTTAATGATTTTGATGGATATTAACTCAGTATCTTTGGTTCTTTTAAAATCACACTGGGCAGAACTACATAAATAGCCTGTATTTTATTTGTCCTTTTAAAAGCACATTGGGCATTTTTAATTAAACACAGGTAATTTATTTAAAGATATATTCTCTTAATTCGCCTTTAATAACAATCCACACATATAGCGTATAATTATTCATCAAAATATTGCCTAAAATAATCTGGGATTTTAAAATCTGTGGTGATGTTAGACAAGTAAGCTGGCTCAGCTAAATTGTAAGACTTAGGTACAAAAAAAAAAAAAAAAAAAAACACTTCACGCCTTTAATCCCAAAGAGGGGTAGGCAGAGGCACTTGCTAAAGCAAGTACCCACGATTCACCAAGCGTATTTAACCCAACGTGACAGGGGTGAGCCCATCGCCGTTATAGGGTTCACACACCTTGTGGTGTGCGGGTTTCATCACGATGTGTCCTTCACCGTACGAGCGTTGCGTTGCGTACATAGGCCCTGAAAAAGAGTCCCATTGGTACACGTCCAGTAGCCGGACTCGAACCCGGGACCTCCCGGTTACAAGTCAAGTGTCCGACCAACTGGACCACAGACGCTACAAATACCTATTCAGACCATTTTAGCGTAGATCCTGATGTTGATACTGCATTCTGAGACAATCTTCGTCTTTGAGATCGTCTACGGGATCGTTCACGAGATCATCCAACGAATGTTCGTGTAGCTCCTCGCCCTGGCCTACTAATACGAATGGTCTCTCCCCCTCTGGAACTAGTTGTTTGAATTTCATTCTCAGATTCAGAAGAATTATTTATTGTATTACAATCTATTCTGTTATTCACACTAGATTACCTAAGCCCTCACTACCATAGACCGCGGGCCTGGAGATCCGTCACACAGAAGCAATTCTAGTATGGACTCCAGACTCTCACATAAAAATTGTAAACTTCAAATGTGATCTATTAAGGTATACAATGTTTTCTGTATAAACCTATGTGAAGAGTAAATAAATATATATTGATTGATCTGAAAATTCCCCATTTTAATCTAAAATCGAATAAACTGTACCTACTTAGTTGTAACAACAATCTTTATCAATTCCAGGTGAGCTACGAAGGCGAAGCCCGATTCCCAGACCAGCCAGCCGGTGGCTACGGGCGCGGACCCTCGGGCCCATCAGCTCCCTCCGGCCCCGGGCAAGCCTACGTGCCACCCAGCCAAGGAGGCGGCTATCAGTACTAAAAACTCTTTGCCGTGATGTTCTATGTGTAAGAAAAAAAAAGCAGCGGCCATTTTGAAAAAGTATTTTCTTCTCCATTTTAAATACAGTTGCCATTTTGTAAATTCATTTCTTTTCCTGAACGCTCATACGATTAAGTGAACTTTCTGTATTATTATACACACTTCACGCCTTTTTAAATCCCAAAGCGAGGTAGGCAGAGGCACTTGTTAAAGCAAATGTCCACGGTTCACCAAGCGTATTTTAACCCAACGTGACGGGGAATGAGCCCATCGCCGTTATAAGGTTCACACACCTTGTGGTGTGCGGGTTTCATCACGATGTTGTCCTTCACCGTACAAGCGATGCGTTGCGTACATAGGCTCTGAAAAAGAGTCCCATTGGTACACGTCCAGTAGCCGGACTCGAAACCGCGACCTCAGGTTACAAGCCAAGGATCCGACCAACTGGACCACAGACGCTTTCTGTAATATAGTGCAACATTCTTGTCGTCATATACGTACCTATCTCCAGCTCAGTTCGCGCTCTCATCTAGCTCTCCCGCTCTTAACAATGCAAAGTAATAGGGAGAGCAATAAACGCTCTGACCAACTCGCTAAGGTACTTGCTTTCATGACGATGAGAATGAAACAAGTATCCTAACATAAACTGATGCGAGAAAAACGCTTACAAACCATAAGACCTAATATAAGCAGGGTATAATGATGTTAACGGGGAATTTCCAAACTCCAAAAAAATCTAACCTAGATGTCGCTTTTTTTATTCAACAATCTGACATTAACTTTTTTTTACGTCAAGATCTTTAAGCCATGGAAAGGAAAATTAGAGCCGTAAGATTAATTAGATCTATCATATAGAATTCTGCTGTTTGTTGTATAAAGCCATGTCTATCGAAACCAAGAGCCTAGAAAATTCTTAATTATGGCATTAAATACGTTTGTATTTTAGTTCACATTTACACTATATGACTAGTGACACCAATAGAATACTTTGTACAATAAACATCGTGTAAATTTCTCCCGAAATCAACGAATTTGGTACAGATCCTGCAAATACATAATGCACATGAACTTTTGGAAAGTTTCCGCTTACAAAACATACTTTCCGTAATTACAAAAAATCTTTGACTAGACTTACTAGCATAAAAAATGTTATTGTATTACGTCAATCTACGAGAAGTGTTCTATAAAAAATCAATCTGTCAAAGGTAGTGGAAAACAATAGAGATGCGACTACTTTATTCTATGATCGTTCGTCTTCCCACTCGCTCTTTGGTAAGTTTTTTTTTTAAGAGCCCTCCTCATTTGACAGCAAATGATAAATGTCACATAGTTAAAGATAGCGCATTACAAAACCGAAATAAGCCGATTGTCTCTTTCCAAAAGTCGATATTAATGGGGAATTTTCAGGGCTCCTGTTTCTCTTAGTTATGGCAGATGGCGCTAGCTGTATTAGGGGGACAAATGTCAACAACTTCAAGCAGTCCGTATTAAAGGCGACAGTATTTTTAATTATTTTTTGTCTACATGTTACAAAAGTGTCTGAAGTCAAATAATAAAAAAACGTACTAAAATATAACTCATTTTTTAAGGAAACGCGGACTGACATGATATCAATAATATAAAATATAACTGACGGAAGTCCCCTTGAATACCTTCTAGCGACATCTAGATAAGAAACTTTTCAAGTTTGAAAATACCCCATTATTTGCGGGACCTGTTTTTACGTAGAATGCCATAGTTATTGGCACATTAAGCGCAGCAAGCCATTACGTTAAACGATAAATAGTTCTTATTTCTTCCGCTCAGAGTTCATGTGGCCAATGACACTAAACTGCGTGTAAAAGTACCTGAAGCAATGGGTTTTTGGCAAAAACTTTGCTGGGCTCGTCAATATGGATTATCCAACAAGTTTCTAAGACTATTTCTCGGAGTCCTTTCGTAGCCAATAATCGTAGAAAACAACCTTATATCGTTAACTTTTTCTTCCCAATGAGCCTCCTAAAATATACTCAGCGATATCTCATATTAAACTCCTCTCTCGGGGCGCCGGCAGAATATCAGCGTTATTTGCAGCTACTGCAAATGACACTTTGCTGAGTCGGTACCCCATTTCGACCATGAGGCACAGCACTCAAGTATAACAATGCAGGCTGGTTATAAAAAACATGGATTAAGTTCTGTTTTTTTGTTTTGTTTTTAATGCTAATGTGCCTGTATCTTTTATTTCTGTTTTTATTTTTAATGATGTGTCTTGTGTGTCGAAATAAATATTTCATTAATTCATTCATATCTGTCAGGCTAATTGTAAAATTTTCTAGCTCTCAGTAAAGTGTTCAAATAGTTATAAGAAAGCTTAATTTTTAAAAAACGTGCTATGTAAAATTACTCACTTTTTTGTAATGTAAATATAAAAATACTTATTACATTTTTTTTGTACTAAATGTTACTTTTTACCAGTTATATTGACAGCACATCAATCTATCTGTGTTTTTAAAACTGTGAAATTATTTTTTTAGTTATCCTTACTGAAAAAAAAGGACAAGAAGTTACCATATTTTATATTTTTAAATTATAGTGTTAAAACGCGCCAGTTTTTAGTTACTCTTTTGACAATATAAATTCGAATTTATTTAGAGTGTAAGTGTATTTTTGTACCTTTATATTTTGTAATAAAAAAGAATATTGATATTCAAATACTCTGTTTTATTTTCCTCTGTACAAAGTTAACTTGACTGTTTGACGAACAACGTAGCATTTATCCACCTTTTAGAACAGAAAATATGCGATAGAGATGCGCAAATTCAAGAAGAAACTCAAGGCTGCCCAACTTCAAGTGGGTGTATCCCACTATTTCCATTATCAATTTCTATCGATAGAAATAGTGGGGCATGTTCTCCCATTATTTCTATTGCTACCTGTCAAGACTTGCCTTGGTATCATGAATCATCTAAGTCGTGAAGTGTGCATACATAGGACAATAATTTATATTCAGAACCTGTGGTTTTACACTCGTGATAAGGTACAACTTTTGCGATGGGGCCAACTTTGTCATTATGAAAATAAATTTCACATCTCCGTACAAAGTTCGATCAGCTGATTTGGAATTTTTATGGGGAATATATATTTTTTTTTTTCGTCTGGTGTTGCTGACCTATAGTAAAAGTGGTTGAATACCAGAGTCAAATCGTGCATTTTATCGCAACAGAAAATACGATTTTTGTCGTAATAGAAATAATGGGATATTTTTTTAAAAAAGGACTGTTCCATTATTTCTATTCCGTATTTCCATGGAAATAGTGTGATACACCCTTTCAGGTTCGGGGTCTCTCTAAATAGAACATTTTCACCAGAAACTATGTTTCAAATGACTCATTACCTGGGACCCAACTCTGTTACTCTTTCGTAGTTGCATCGCTCTGCAGATGCAAAGCCCTTCAAGAAAGGCAAGACATAGAACAAATCGATGGTCCCTATTAACCCTAACCCCACGTCCTCAGTGCACGAATGAATACGATGCGATCCGATACGTCCCATACATTTTGACAGAAAATGTCACGTGACAAACGTCGAATAACGAATCGTTAATCGAGCAAAGGCTAGTATATTGCCACTTGACCAACACATACTTTGAACCTTATTGAATAATACCTTCACTGGAATTAATTAAAGATTTCAGAGAAGTTATCAGAGAATAATCAAGTAAGGTATGTAACACTAAAGGACACATACCTATTTAAACATTAAACAATAATTTCACATTGTACTTAAAAGATAGATTGTTGTTGCATCACCCGGATTTATGTGATGGAATCGGTTTACAAACGTCAATAGAGTCCAAAATCCATCAGAAACACACCTAACCTTGTCTGATTAAGTGTTAAGAAAGTCAGATCTACAAAACGCAACATGTTCATGAGAGAAGATAGAAGTTAGGTTTGGATATTAAAAGTAAACTACCTGTGGTAGGTACATACACACATCAAAAGTGTCTAGGGATCAAGAACATTTTAAGCTCTAAAAAAATATATGTTATAATATAAAAAGAAAAGTAATTTAAAAAAGAAATAACAATTAGTTCAATATCATCATCATCATTTCCCTGAACTTATCCCACACAAGGTGTGGTCGGCGCAACACGTTTCTTTTTGCCATTCATCTCTATCATTCGTCATCTCTGCAGTTACACCTTTCACACACATATTCGCAATTAGTTCAATAAAACAATGAAATAAAACTAAAGTCAACACATTTTATAACTGATATATATAATTTAAGTTAGTATACGCCGCTAATGCATGCTGTGGCAACCTGTAATTAAGTCAACGCTCGCCCATGTTTTTATTTGTTAAGTTTCTGTAATTTTTTTCTCTGTGTATGACTTGTTGGTTGTCCTAAATAAATTAAAAAAAAAAAAAAAAAATGCAAATAATGCAGCCCTTGTGAATTCAGTCAGTGTAACCGAGAATAGGTCTATATAATAGTCTATATAATATCTATAGGACAATTATCTAGGTAGTTTAGGATGCGAATGGCCCGCGTGAGCGGAGCATACCGGAAGAGAGAGTAGAGGTGCGCGAGCGTGGCTCCGCGAGAAGCAGTGTAACGATCCGGCACGTTCAGAGCGATCCTAGCTAGCAGCTCTGGATTGGTCAACTTCCCCACAAATATATTGTTTAACCCATTAGCACCCACTTTACTCGAAGATTGACAAGTTATTTTAAACTCTATTACTTGGTAATAAAAGTCAATATTAATTAAAGAGTAAGTATTCTTCTGGGCGTTAATGGGTTAACTAATCATACGTCTGTCTCTGAACAATTCATAGTCGCTCGGCTTCAGTCCGGGCACTTTGAGTATATCGAACTCTTTCCTGTCACCGTCCCAATGATTAACTTTAAAATGACTCCGCATTTCATACAACAGATGATAAGTGTTATCACAGAGTGGGCACTTGTATGTTTTGTTGTCGACATGCACTTTTAAAACGTGTCTCTTTTTTAATGTCGAACTGATGAACCTTTCGGGACACTGTTCGCACAAGTACGGTCTCTCACCGGTGTGTCTCCGGTGATGCTTCTTCAAAGCTGTTGCACCGCAGAAATATTTGTTACATATTTCGCAGAAATGTTTCTTCGTATCATGAGTCTTGTTGTGCTCGTTCAATTTGAGTCGTCCGAAGAATGACTTATCACATGTATTACATTTATAAGGTGCAATTTTGTAATGGTATCTATTAACGTGCGCCTCCAAAGAGCTTTGCATGGTGGACGAATAGTCACAGAACGTACATTCATGTCTCTTTTTTCCTGACGGTGAAGTTTTCATTACATGTTGCATGGAGTATATGTGGCTTAAATACTTTTTGGAACTATCGAATTGAATGTTGCACAACTTACAACTGTGTTTTTCGTCGGATTGATGAGTAGCAATGTGAGTTTTTTTCTCTAGTAACGATTGGAATTCTTTATTACATATTGAGCACAGATACTTATATTTTTTTCTTGTTTTATTACTGTGCAATCGAATGTGCCTTTTCAAATACGTTTTATTGGAAAACTTTCGCTCACAAATATTACAAATGTAGCATTCTGATTGTTGTATCTGGTCTGGTTTTGAAGCGTTTATAACCGAGTATGATTCGGATGATTTTTCACATTTTCTTTGATCACTGCATTCGTGTTTGTCCAATTTATCCAAACACGAAAATAATTTCTTACATCTCATACAGTTTAATGTAATTGTGTGATTACATTTCAGATGTATTTGATAACTTTCATCAGAATAAAAAACTTCACCACAATATTCGCAAACACATGTGTAATTTTTTAAATGCTCATCATTAACATGATGTATAAACAATGCTAGATTTATTAAGTTTTTGTCACAATCAGGACATTTCACTAGTTCAAAGCCATCTTTCTGTTGTTCCTTAAAGTATTTTATATAATTGCTATGCTTACATACACAGCTTTCGCATTCTTTGCAAAAGTTATCCGAGTTAGTATTTCCAACTTTAATTTTAAATTCATCATTTTTTACAGGTATATCTGTGTTTTTCGTTGTTATAGTATCACGAGATCTTGTCATAAAAGGATGTTCTAATTTATACACCAAATTGTCATATATTTGTGTTCTGTCACAATTAGTGACAGAAAATTCTGTCTTTTCTATATGTTTCTCAATTTGGTCGATGTAGTTGGATATTATTAATGCATGTTGTATAGCGTTCTTTATGAAAGTATATGCGTTAATAGCCTTTTCAATGCATAATGCGCAGATTGTCAAGCTCTGGCACACGGATGCAACCTGGAAATAAGTAAAAATATGTCTATTAGATATAGTAACATATTACCACACCAAGGATAGATAGATAGATAGACATTTATTTAGTTCACATGAAACACGAGATACACAATGAAATTCTTCTTGAAACACAATTATAATGTATGAAGATTTACAGTTAAATATAAAACAATTACCATTTTTTTATATTTAAATCAATTGTGTGATTATTTGTTTTGACGTATTATGTAGTTAAGTAAGTATTGTATATTTATATTAAATGTAAAATCAAATATCGGAAAAAGCAGCTCTCAGACTTTTTTGAAGCGGCCAAGTGATTGTTCTGACAATTAGTTGTCGGAGAAACGAATATTTGGAGTTGTCGCCATCGGAAAAGAAGTTTCGGAATAACGTACTGGACTCGCAAAAACGATATCAATGCAAAATTAGGTTATTTTACTGCATTATTATACCTACATGAAGATGAGAAGGCACTTTGAAGTATGACCTTTGTCTTACTCCAGGGTTCTAATTACACTATTGTAGTTTCATTGAAATCCGTTCAGTAGTTCTTGCGTCAACGAGTAAAAAACTTCCAAATATTTGCGTCAAAAGTAAAAGTAGGTAACAGTACTTAGGTTTACAGTATAATGTTAATTGTATCAACATTGGAACTTATAACTCTATTCTATCAACTCCACTCTGTGAGGAGGCCCTCTTTATCTTCAGGTCATTCAGGCTGAAACCTCCTTTGGTCTGAGTGTCCTAAGATGGAGGGGCAGGAAACCTAGACAATAAATTTGTATAATATTATTTAATGTTAAATGTAAGACTTAGGGTACAAAGGAGTTGACATTGTCATTGTAATGTACAAAAGCTCCTAAATAAAGAAAGATTAAAAAAAAAAAAAAAAAAAAAAGTACTTAGGTTAGGTCTTAGAAAGTCTGTACACAGAACCTGTGTGATTCTTACCTGTCCTACGAACAGCGTATTCAATAAATCCTCTACCTTAACGTCCATTTCATCTTCAATAACAACATAATCTTCTAAAGAACAAACACTGTCGGCAGAGTCTAAACATAGTCCACAAACAAGCGAGTTATTCAAGATTTTACTCAAGCATTTCAGTTTCAATTGCTGGGACACATCTTCTCTGTTACCAAGTCCTTTATTCATCTTTGTAGGATAATTATGTTGATCTATAAACTAGTTTCCTGGAAAGGAAAACACAGAATTTTTGTTTATTTTGATATAATTTTGATCCGTAAGGAAATGTTACGTCAGGATCAGAGACGCCAGCGAGCGCCAGCGGCTGTTACACTGACGCGCGCGCCAACCTTGACAATGTGTGTCAATATATCTGTCAATTTGCTAGTGTCAAACACTACTGGCCAATGGGAGTCGAACTGGCTCACCAATGGACCCTGAGAATGGACCCGTACTTATGATTACGCAGTGCCGGTTTTAACACTACCAGCGCCCTGGGCGAGATTTCTACGGCGCCCTCCAAATAGGAATTTACGACTAAGCAGACCTCGAACTATGAGCATGAGCTGGGGGGCGCCTACGGCGCCCTTTTTGACCGGCGCCCTGGGCGGTCGCCCAACCGCGCCCTACCCTAACACCGCTACTGTGATTACGATATTTTCCATGGTTACTCTTTCACGCAAAAACTGTGGGACGGATTTCAATGAAGTAAATAACAAATACCTAGGCAATAATTTATCAGCAAAACAACCCACCAGGTCTTCACTTCACGCCTTTTAATCCCAAAGCGGGGTAGGCAGAGGCACTTGCTTAATAAACAAATGCCCACGGTTCACCAAGCGTATTTAACCCAACGTGACAGGGGGTGAGCCCATCGCCGTAGGTAACTTGTCTTCTCTACCTACCTCTCAACTCACCCACAAAACACAAGAACTTCATTAGCCTATGTCGTGAGTACAACAAAAAAGGATAGAATCTACCAATAACTCTATTACTTATTAGGTCGGGTAACCAAAATACTAAGGTTGACACTGTCTTTTCGCCTACATGGTGTGCATGCCACTGCTATACACGGAGTACAGAGGGCAAAACAAATGTTTGCCAGGACAGCTAGTCTAAATCATCATCATCATCAGCCACATAACGTCCACTGCTGGACGAGGGCCTCCCCCAATGAGATCCGTCATTTGGGGTGAAATGCCGGTAATCGCCACGCTTGGCAGGCGGGTTGGCGATCGCAGTGGTGTTGTGGTTTAACTCACAGAGAGCGCTGCTGCCCGTTCTCTGGAGAGCTCCCTCGGTCGCCTCTTACGACCCCCATGACGGGAAAAGTTGGGGTGGGGTAATGACACATGTATTCTATTCGCCGTCACCACACGACTAGTTTCTAATAAAAAAACTATTATTATTTACCTATATTGACTTGACTACTCAGTGAAATCCTTTTTCACTGACCATTTAAGATGTACATTAAACTCGTGCCTCTTCAGCTCGCTGTTGTTGAAAAACTTTTTGCTGCAATACTGACATTCTTTGTCTTTTTCCATATGTTTCCTTTTCACATGTTCGTTTTTACGAGCGAGTGAGACATAAACTTTTTTACAAACGTCACACTGGAAATTCTTCTCTTCTTTATGAATAAGAATATGTTTCAATAAACACTGTCGGTTAGAAAAGTTTGCACCGCACACTTCACATGAATTATTTATTACTTTATTATGTGATAATGTGTGTTCGGTCATGTTTCCTTTTTTGTAGAATCCTTTTCCACATATATTACATTTGTATGGCCTTATGAGTAAGTGATATTTATTTATATGCGCTTCTAAGGTGCATTTATTAGACGTCTCATACACACAATCATTGCAATAATATTTAGTCTTTTGTATGCAAACGCTTTGATGTTTCTTTATATGAATTTTATATTGCGAATGAGATTTTAGTATTTTCTGACAGTACACACAGTTAATTAACATATGGTTATTGGAATGTTTTTTCAAACTTTTACGTTTTTTAAAACTCTTATTGCATATATTACATGTAAAAGTATGTTTGACTACGTCTTTATTTTTACAGCAGTTATGTTCCAATGTTATATCTTGTAAACAAAACATACATTTCTCCGTATTGTAAGATGTTACTTCCTTGGTTAATCCTCGATGAGAAGTGTTATTTTCGTCTATTTGTGGTTCATATGCTTTGTTTACAGTAAACAGTTGTTCTTTGTCTAAATTAATGTTTAATCTCTTTTTCATATTCAAATTCTTGTCCAAAACATGGGATATCTGATTGCAAATGTTTTCCAAAATTGCAAACGCCCTTTCCCTTTTTATTAGTTGTATATACACTGTCAGAGTTAACTGCAAACACTTCTCACATGCATTATTTAGCAATAATGGATCCTGAAACATTTTTCAAATTAAAACCCATTATTAGTATTCATTCATGGCGCCGAACCGTCAAGAGTGAACTGCGTGCCGCAGGAGTGAGCTGGAGCGAGGCCATAGGAACACAACAATTAGTAAAGATATTTGTGACAAATTGTATGCCATTTGTAAATCCTATACTACTTCATCATCATCAACATGTCAGTCCACTGACATCTACTGCTGGTCATAGGCCTCTCCAAAGGATTGATATTATTAGTTGAATGAATGCTGTTTACAGTCAGTGTTTCAGTAGTCCTTAACAATAAGGTCAAATTAAAAATGCTAGTGAAACTCGAGATCATCATCAGCCCATACTCGTCCACTGCTGGACATAGACCTCACCAATTACACGCCATGGTGATCTGTTTTCGGCTTCTCGCGTCCAGCTTCTACGAGCCATCTTACGCATATCATTAGTCCACCTTGCCTGGGGGCAAGAAACGCGGTCTCCACTCGAAAGTCAAAGATACCACACAATATTCCCCAAAGGAACTCTATGTCAAAAATAAAGCAAAATCGGAAGCTGACTACGTACTAATTAGCTACGAAATAGGTTTATTCTTTCCCGTGCCGTAGCCAGCTACCAAATCCAACACGACACGACATAGGACTATGGAATATGTAGTAATTTTTACTCACCAGTCCAGAAAATACCTTTTCCACCATATCTCCCAAAGTAACAGTGATCAGCGTTTGTGAGTTATCTAAGGCAATATTGTACAAATCGCTAAAGTTGTTCGTTACGGTGTGCTTTTGAAGGCACAGAAAACACGTTCTTTGTTTGTGTTTTTGTGGTTTCGATACTATATCTAGTAAATCATGTATGGATTGTGCTAAAGAAATCATGATATGGAGTAATACGTTTACGGTAATACGTTTATTATTGTCGGCAAAATAGTTGTTTGTCGATGCTAATAATTATTTTTTATGGAATTATAACTTAAAACACTTTGAAAACTTATCTACATTCTATAAAAAGAAAATCAAAACATTACAAAACTTTTGACTGACATTGTGTTTGACAGCTGATTAACGTATCGACGATATTTTTTTTAAATTGTATAGCATAAAATCACAATTGAATCATTTGGACTTTCAGCCAAAGTAAAATGTAGGTACCCAAATAGGTAGGTAGGCAAATAAACTGATTCTGTCTGTTTGTTCTACACAAACCACAGCGCACGTTGCTAGTAACATCTTGATTGTTTGGATGGATATGTCGGGATTAGATATTATTGATATTAAGTATTTATTGATAAGACAATCAAATAAGCAATAAGATCATCAACTATTTCGGGAAGAGTCACTTACCTACTCGGGCAGACCTAAGGTAGATTGGTAGCAGTTCTTAAGGTATGCAAATTATCTACATGACATACGATAAAGTCTAAAATTCCTTGGTAAGGAAATTAAAAGAAACATAGAAAAGAGTATGTAATATAGGTAATTTAATGAATTCCTCAGATTAAATCAGTATCTGTATCCGGTAAGTCAAAACCTAGCATTTTCCTTTTGGACCATGCACGAACAAAATATTTTTGGAATAAGTCTCCGACATCTAGAAACGTTTGCGAGATATCCCAATTGAATCCCAGGAATGAATCATCTGAAATTAATCAAAAATCTAGTGATAAGTTTAGTAGGTACCAGTAGCGTGCACATCATACAAGCAAAAAGACACTGCCTACCTTAGTATTTTGGCTACCCGACCGAATAATACAGCTAATGCTAGATTTTTTGTTGTTGTACCTACTCACGACATAGGCTGACGAAGGTCCTGTGTTTTGTGGGTGAGTAGATAGGTACCTACCTATATTTCATAAAGACAAGTTACCTAGATAGGTGTCAATCCTTGGGGTTTACTGCCTACCTTGTCGTGAAAGCCAGTGCACGCCACTGGTAGGTACAATTACATGTTGTAATGTGACAGTCGTAGTAGGTATTCTACATGGCGTCCACTGCTGGACGAGGGCCTCCCCCAAATGGGGAATTTTCAGGGCCCCTGTTTCTCTTAGTTATGACAGATGGCGCTAGCTGTATTAGGGGGACAAATGTCAACGAAATTATTAACTTCAAGCAGTCCGTACTGAAGGCGACAGTATTTTTTTTATTGTTTGTCTGCATGTCACAAAAGTGACTGAAGTCTAAATAACTCACACAAATAATAAAAAACGTACTAAAATATAACTGACAGAAGTCTCCCTGGATACCTACTAGCGACATATAGATAAGAAGCTTTTGGAGTTTGAAAATTCCCCATTATTTCCATTACAATTTGAGGGAAAACACCAATAATTGGCAGGCTTCGTAAGGCGGATTGGTATCGCAGAGGTGTTGTCGTGTAACTCACAGAGAACGTTGCTGCTTGGTCTCCGGAGAGTTCCCTCTGTCGCCTCGCCGCGATCCCCCACGACGGGAATAGTTGGCTGGGGTGATGACTCATGTTTTTTATTCGCCGTCATTACATGGTCGGTGTTAGTTGACGCATATTCACTTGTGCGTATTTAGCGTACATTTCACAAGCGTTTGAGACCTTCTCTAGTCACCAGCGCTGTTCTAACATAATTAATACCACGGTAAGGCCCGGCACATAGATACATCCGGAACTTTCCGTAAGGAATGTGGCGATTCAACTATAAAATTAAGCTTCCAACGGTTTGTTACTTGAGTTTAAAAGTCTTTTTACTTGAATTGTTGCATTCCGAATGTATGCGGCCAGCCTAATGTTTACATAACCCCTGGAGTAGTAGGTATCTACTGTAGGAAATTAAAGAACTGACCGTTATCTATGGACTTTTGCAAACAGTGATTCTGGATTATCACGAGTCACATACCTGAAGGTGATTGTACATTTTCCATTCCGTACGGGTAAGCAGCGGTATGATACTTTTGGCAATGCGAAATGTAGACCTGCAATATTCCAATACGAAGTAACAGTGTCAGTGGGTAGTTCTGCATGTCCACCTTCTTCAGTAAACATAGGATGTTGCTATCAAAAGTAGGTATGTAGTTTTTACTCACCAAAAGAACATACAAGCAAAAGTAATTGATGCCGATGGGTAATTTCATTTTTGGGAAAAAGGTAAGTAAAATGAATTTACCTGAAAACTGCGTCAAAATATCAATGACAGCTGGTTTTATTTTTCGTCACTACAAAGTTGGTTTTTATTATCTGCCAAGCTGAAACAAAACGCAAATATACAACGGACCAATAGGAAGCCTTTCGAAGTAGCTATCAAAATACTGTATTCCTATTGGCCGAATTATGACGATCTCTGCTCAACAGCAAAATGGCCGAATTGTGAAGGTGCGCGATAGACGTCCCGTATTGTTTGGGTATTTTCGCGTATTTTCGTTGTAAATAAACACACAAGTGCCTTTTTCGCGAGACTAAAGTGTTTTTAGTGCAAGTGCATGTCAAAATAGTGTAGTGTTAACTTAATTATTGAAAGCCAACAACAAAGTGCTGCTACAGTGTGTTGTATTGTGTGATCCCAGTGCCTTGTTTTCACGGATAAATACCCTCATATCTTTATTGGATTTATGTTGACTTGGCCACGGTGAGTTTAGATTAATCACTAATATATTTACCACACAATTATCTCATGAAACCAACTTTTGCACTTGTTGAAACTTTTTAGTTGGTCGCGCAAACTTTTGACGTTGTAAGCAACAACTTTGTACCTTTCCCATTGCTAAACTTGATTGTAATTGCAAAAGTATATCTCGGCTATACTTTGGTAACTAGTTTGATCTGTGTTTTCATTCTCTAGCGTGTTTTTTTTGTTTGTTTATATCGACAACAGTGTTTTTCCTTATGATCTTATGTTGATGATTTGATGTCAGGGGTCATTATAGCTATTATTATTAAATGAAGCTACAATTTTGTTCAGTGACATTAACGCGTGGGCTAGGCGGCTGAATGCCCACTGTAGTGAATGGAACATGACATCATTTGCATGTTTTTGCAGATCTCTTATTTATAACTGGCATAACAGATATGTTTTTGTCTTTAACACCTAGAAATTTACCTATCTCAAGTACTTTTGTATCTACTGTGTGTATTTTCTTATCACAAATAACTAGGTTGGATAATAATTACCTATACATACATAGCTTCCATACCACATTGTAATAATACACTAATTAAATATACCTACTACTAAATCAAGCTTAGACTTAACTGTGACCTACTTTTTTACTGTCTCAAATACTTTTGGAAAAATACAATAATACTTATTAGTAACATAGAGGTATGGTTAGGAAAGTGGTCTTATCAGTTCTGATAACACTTCCTGTGTCACTAAAACATCAATAATATAGTGATTGTCATGTTGTGGCAAATAAACAATGAACTCTAATGTCTAATGACATTCATAACATTTTAAACCCAAGGAATGTAGACTTGATCCTTGGCTGACTGTACCCTATAAAAATGCATTAAAGTTTAAACTAAAATAACAGTGATATATACAGAGATACATACTAAGTCAATAATATTCAAGTCCATAAGTAATCTATCAGAATATTGAAAGTCAAAGGTCACTATAGAGTATAGGTAAATGAGTTCATCATTTTTTAAAGAAAAATGTACTTAAATTGTTTCTTATCTACTATACAATAATTATAATGACCTAATCTTTCACACATTGACCTTTTCTAGCGTTGAAAACAAAACACTGATCTCTTCAAAACATACAAAAATAATAAACAATATTTTTTTGCAATAGTTTATACCTTTTGCATGCCAATTGCACCCTCACTTTTTACCCCATCATCTGCCAGAACTAAATGATGTTAGCATTCTGTAGGGCCAATTTAAAACATAAGGCTCAATATCCTGTATATTGATTTACAATTGTCATGAGGACCATGTAAGAAGTAAATGATGCAAATTTGTGCTTAAAACAAGAATAATTTTGTAAGGTAGAATGAAGCACAGAGGTAACCCTAAGAGTTTGAAACATGTTACAAAATTGTTGTACTTACTTAATTAGGTCCTAGCATACCAGCAGGATACATAGGCCCCTGCAGGTCTCTGACCAGCCCTGCCGTCTTTGCCTCACTTCCAGTCAATACCTTGAGTTTGAAGTCTACTGAGACCCACCATGTTTCTGATGATTTTCCTCATCTTCGATTTCTTCAAAGGCACCAGTCAAAAGTCACAACTCTTTGGAGTTAGTGGCCAATCCGTCTCTACTTGCACAGAGCAATTTCTCCGCCTATCTATAATTGTTGTAGTGAATATTTATACCTGCAAACAGTAGTGCCAATTTTACTGAAAAGGTACATCTTGTCAATGGTAAACATTGTGTGACATTATAATACTGCTCGTCATAGATATTTAAACACTACACAATAGATTTTGATAGACAGATTGACTTTATAGTAACACATATTATTATGTACATATAGTTAATAGCACAGAAACACTGTTATTAATGTACATTGGCAAAACAATGTAGGTCAGCTAGTTCAGGATAAAATATAGCTTATGTGTTAGTCCGATGTATAGCTATATTATTGTGGTCTCATTGAAATGTGTTCAGTAGTTTATGAGTAAAAGAGTAACAAAAATCCAAACTTTCCCGTTTATAATATTAATAGGATGGTGGAGGATAGGTGGTTATAATCACAAATGTTTACTCTTACAAAGTACAAGGCAGTTAGTTCTTGGAATCAATACAAGAATAGTTGGCTGTTTCTTAAATAAACAACTTGAGTACTTATTTATTATTGAGAGAGATATGTGTTTGATGCTTGGTATTGTTATTTAATATTAAAGTATTGTTTCTCAATGCTTTGGAGGTGTACCTAGATGACCAGATTTTGTAATAAAACTAGGACTAGATGAATAGTGGTTCTCAATATTCTATTTGCGTCCAAAATATCGTATATATACACCCCAGCTCCTCGAGGAACTGTAACAAACCCTTTGTGTCCTTGATGATCTCCTGCAGGGATCGTCGCTGTTCTAGATGAGTCGCCCTGTATTTTTCCACAATCTGGCACTCCAGTAAGATGTGTTCCACTGTCTCTTCTGCCTCCATGCATGGCTGCCTGTGAATCCTAAATTAAAAAGGTGTTTATTTAATAGCAAGTGGTGTATCATTACATAATTCCTACTTAGAAATAAAGTGAAATAAAGTCGCCTCCTGCTGTCTGTACCTATGTATGCTTAAATCTCTACAACAAATCAACATATTTTGATGCGGTTTCCTTAGTGAATAGGGTGATTCTTGAAGAAGGTTCATGTGTAGAATGCATGCATATAATATCAGAGAAACACTGTTATTAATGTGTGTGGGCAAAACAACGTTTTGTAGTTAGTGTAGGATATAATAGAGAGATACCGTCAAAGCGTAACACAGCCGTCTTTTTATGATGTTTAGGTTACCAATATATTCTATAGATACACTGTCAAAACTCCATGCCAAATTTTATTAATATCGCTTTGGTGAACAAGTAACAACACATTCACAAACATTAGCCTTGATAGTAAAATAAAACAAATTAATACACATCACGCCTTGTGGTGTGCCGGTTTCATCACGATGTTGTCCTTCACCGTACGAGCGTTGCGTTGCGAACATAGGCTCTGAAAAAGAGTCCCATTGGTACACATCGAGCAGCCGGACTCGAACCCGGGACCTCCCGGTTACAAGTCAAGTATCCGACCAACTGAGCAACAGACGCTCTCTACGAATAAATATAATTTTACCCCCTTTCTCGCGATTTCATTCGCGTGCTTTCATTATTTCATACAAACTTTAACACCCTATATTTAGTGACGTCTCCCACAGAATCGGGATAAAAAGTAGCCTATGTCCGTTCTCAGATTCTAAACCATCTGTGTACCAAATTTCATTTAAATCGGATCAGTAGTTTACATTTATGATATACTAGTTGTCCCGGCAAACATTTGTTTTGCCATAATAAGTTGCCTTTGTACCCCGTGTATTGGAAGAAATACAAGTGGTAGATGCGTAAAGTAATATTTGCATCTATTTTTTTTTCTCGTACAAGTATATTATAATTATAAGTAAGTAGTTATTCATATAATATTTATGTGAAACAAGTGTGCTCCATCGTAGACCGCATCGCTGCTTAACATCAGGCCAGGATGGTGGTCAAACACAAAAGTAATGGTTCATAGTGATTTAAAACATAAAAAAATTGTTTTTTTGGATGGCCCTCTCTCTCAGAGTGAAGGCAGAATACCAGTTCATGTCACAGGACACTGTGGCATCATGCTGAGCCGGAAGCTTATTTTCGTGAACAACTGCAGCATGCATCACTGTGTTGACTTGTTTCTTTTAAATTTATCTTATTGCTAGTTATTATTGGAGTGTTGTATAATTGTTTATTGGAAATAAATCTATGTCTATGTCTAAAAAATTGATATTAGCCGATTCTCAGACCAATTCTGAATACGCATGTAAAATTTGGTATTAATCGGTCATTGTGACGTGGAAATTTTATATATTGGATATAGTATATATATAGATAGGTATTTTGTGAAAACAAGCAACCATTGTCTAGTCTAGTCTCTCGTTGAGATACTAACCGAATCGCCTCGCGTGCTCTTGCGCAACTTGATCGGTTGCTTTGGTTAGCGTTTATGCGTTATCTCCATTTGAGTATTGGCCTCACATACCTATTATGATATTCGTTGCATCGTACGGCTTTTTTTCGTAATATGTCCAAGTTTGCGTAATTCACTGATTTACGATTTGGACTTTGTATGGGAAAACTTGACAATGCCGATTGTAAACTTTTATATTAAAAAAAAATATATACACTTCACGCCTTTTAATCCCACAGCGGGGTAGGTAGAGGCACTTACTAAAGCAAATGCCCACGGTTCACGCTCGCGTATTTAACCCAACGTGACAGGGGGTGAACTCATCGCCGTTATAGGGTTCACACACCTTGTGGTGTACGGGTGTCATTACGATGTTGTCCTTCACCGTACGAGCGTTGCGTTGCGTACATAGGCTCTGAAAAAGAGTCCCATTGGTGCACGTCCAGTAGTCGGACTCGAATCCGCCATCTCCCGGTTACAAGTCAAGTATCCGACCAACTGGATCACAGACGCTCTTAATAAATATAATTTTACCCCCTTTCTCCGTATCACGGCAGAATAGTTCATCTCTTTTACATAAACATGATTACAATGAGACGAAAGTTAATTGAACAGAGATTTTTTCTTGAGGAGTGTTTTAGTACCGACCCTAATTATACTTATTCATTTTATTTATTTTCATTTTTAATTTAAGACAACACAATGACGCTGTGCCCACCACCTGTCACGTTGGGGTCAAATACGCTTGGTGAACCGTGCGTAGCAACTGCCTCTGCCTACCTCGCTTTGGAAGCAAAAGGCTTAAAGTGTATACTAATAAAACAACACAACATTTTTAGCAAACTGACAGGACATATGCTACCTGTGTTGAGATGTATTTTAAATAACTCATTCACGTAATGTAAACGTTACGGTCAGTTTATTTGGGTATGTTATTACACGTACATTATGTAAACGTGTCGCCTTCCTGCTTCGTCGTGTATACGCGATGTCCGAGCGAACGATCTAGCTCTCCCGCTCTCAGCCATCCGAGATGACAGAGAGAGCGACATGCGCTCCGACCAACTCGCTGAAGGTACGTGTGTACCTCCAGCTCAGTCCGCGCTCTCATCTAGCTCTTCCGCTCTCAGCGACGCGAGATGATAGAGAGAGCGACATGCGCTCCGACCAACTCGCTGAAGGTACGTGTGTACCTCCAGCTCAGTCCACGCTCTCATCTAGCTCTCCCGCTCTCAGCGACGCGAGATGATAGAGAGAGCGACATGCGCTCCGACCAACTCGCTGAAGGAACGTGTGTACCTCCAGCTCAGTCCGCGCTCTCATCTAGCTCTCCCGCTCTCAGCGACGCGAGATGATAGAGAGAGCGACATGCGCTCCGACCAACTCGCTGAAGGTACGTGTGTACCTCCAGCTCAGTCCGCGCTCTCATCTAGCTCTCCCGCTCTCACCGACGCGAGATGATAGAGAGAGCGACATGCGCTCCGACCAACTCGCTGAAGGTACCTGTGTATCTCCAGCTCAGTCCGCGCTCTCATCTAGCTCTCCCGCTCTCAGCGACGCGAGATGATAGAGAGAGCGACATGCGCTCCGACCAACTCGCTGAAGGTACGTGTGTACCTCCAGCTCAGTCCGCGCTCTCATCTAGCTCTCTCGCTCTCAGCGACGCGAGATGATAGAGAGAGCGCTCATTTGTAGGACAGAAACTTCAAGAAATATTATGTTGTAATTCTATTGCAAGCTTCCTTGAAAGTTCTCAATACTGTCATTATTTTTGTATTAGTTGACCCGGCAAACGTTGTTTTGCCAATATACAGTGTTTTTCTGCAATTATATGCAATTATATTATACATTAAACCTTCCTAAAGAATCACTACCTACAACAAATCTCTGCAACTCTATCTGCATCAAAATCTGTATCGTAGTTTGAAAGATCTATTTTAGGTGATTTTGTTTTATACTATGTATTGATGATGGTGAATTTGACATTAATGACAGAACGCTGTATGGCACCTGTCAAATAATCATTATGGAAAATACCCGATTGTTGGGGCACCATAAGGTATTTCCACGTTATCTTAACTATTGCATATTTTACAGCACAGTACAATTCTAGGTAAGCATTGTATGGTGACGGTTTGTAACTATTACAATTTCATGTTCCATTAATTGCCGTAAGCTGTGAGTCACGCACTCATAATATATCTTACGTAAACATGACTGTATATATACGCCACTGTTTACTTAGACCAAGTTAACATTTTACTTAATATTTTATTGTCGGCTGGCTGTGCCGTGCTGTCTTGCTCACTCACGTTTTGTTCGTTCCCGTGGGAATATCGTGACGAAATACAGCCTATGTTACTCGGGCTTAATGTAGTATTGTAATTGTAAAAGAATTATTGAAATCCGTCTATTTGTTTTTGTGTTTATTCGTAACAAAAATGTAATACAAAAATAGAAATCTTTCCTCTTTTAATATCAATCGAGACAGGCTGATCATCTACCGTGCCATCGATTTTGACATGTGGGTAGTTATTGATGATAGCTACCTTTGCCTAACCTTTAATTGCACAACATTGGACTGGAAACCTCTGACCAATCTTTTTGTTGCGATCTTAAGGCCCGTATTCTGAAACCAAGCATTTCTCAGGTAAATTTCATTTCTGACTCAAATGTCATGAGTCAAAAAAGGGACAAACGCGCCTAAAGCATTGAATATGATCTTGAAGAATTTGATATTTCTTTAAAATCAAGAAGATAATGAGTAGATCACGAATCGCCTTCCTGTCGTGAGCAACGGTCCTGGTCCAGCTCCCGCTCACTCCCTCGCTTTCGGGAAAACCTGTCTCAATTCCTCCGGATACTTGCCGGAGTATAGTCTGAGGGTTTTCAAGTCAAGGGTTGTTAGGTACCTAATGAACAAGGGTGGCCTATCGTAAACAACGGTGCTGCTTAACATCAGGCGGGATGGTGGTCAGCTTGTTTGTAATGGTTAAAAAGAAAACTGCCCCGGATCATTCCCACTGCCCTGGGTATGCTTCGATTTCTCACCATGATAAATCTATTTATCGAAATTACGTGATCACGGCGTCTGTTGACCTTTGACTTTACCACGTGTTTTTTTTTTCAATGCTCATAATTGATTTTATGGAACAGTGTACCGTTTTCACGCTTGTTTCAATAAGAGATTTTATGACGTCTGTGTGACATGATTTTACCTTTCCTTTTTCTGTCACACAGTGTTGTTTCATTCACAATCCGTGCTGTGATTTTTGGTATCATTCCGAATGTTGGTTTTCATTCAAATTTATATTGAAATTAATTGAATACTTAATTCGATAGTAGATCTATTTTATGCGGAACGGGACAATGACGTCATATTTTGCGAGCATGCAGTCGGTAGTATCCAGTTATTAAACGTAGTCACGTCAAAAAATGTTGTTTTCATAGTAGATGACGTGGAAGAATCAAAAGAAGCCTTCATCAAGTGAAGATCGATAGTATCTGCCTACTCCTCTGGGAGACTGTCGCGACATACATACATATGTGTATAAAACACAAAAAGACAATTGTTCACAGGTGTTGCTATTGTTTACTATTTGTTAACTTTATTATTTGTAATACCGTATACATAGGCCGTGAGATAATTCCTAATCACTTAGTCATTCACTGTCAATCATGGTGATTGTTGAAGATCAACAGGTCGGCTCAGACTCTTCGCTTTGTTAGTGTTACTATTATTCAAGCCGTGTGGTGACAGCGAATAGAAATGTATTTGGTTCAACTCACAGAGAGCGCTGCTGCCCGTCCTCTGGAGAGTTCCCTCGTTTACCACCATCACCACCACGACGGGAAAAGTTGGGCTGGGGTGGTGGCACAAAACCATCGCATTAGTAGTTTTTAAGAACGAATAATTCGTTACATACAATAATAAAAAACATCCCTCTTTATAATAATTATTACTAGAATTCATCAGCTGCCTTTTTTTCTGGCATGTCGTAGGCGCCAACTATGTTATCTGGAGATTTAGCTTCATTCTACCTAGGAGTTGGCAACTTGTAACTTAAGAAACTTAAGAACAATATTGACATTCTTAACTACTTAGTATGCTAAACGTGGCCGAAGGTTCTGGTGATCCTAAAGGTTCTGTCCTCTCCCTTTTTGGGATTAGAGACGTGAATGTATGTAAATAGTAATTTAGCAAGTGAACTAGGAGACAACATGTCTTTGATCTCATCCCAGAGATGCTCGGCTACAAAGCCTAGAGCATCGCCGCAAGGTTGCGAGCCTGTCTGTCTTCTATCGGGTGCATTTCGGAGAGTGTGCTTACGGAGTTGCACAACCTAATACCCCCATCGCACTTTTACAATAGGACAACCAGGAGAACGGCCAAACGTCAACCATACCAGGTGGATTTACCGACCAATTACGCGAACCAAACGGTCTGCGTCTACCTTCATAGTGCGAACCGCCCAGATGTGGACTTGCCGGAGTCTGTGTTTCCTGCGCAGTACAGTCTGAAGGTCTTCCAAGTAGCGGGTGAATAGGTACCTAATGAACAAGTGTGCTCAATCGTAGACCACATCGCTGCTTCACATCAAGCAGGATGGTGGTCAAACACTTGTTCATTCTGTATAAAAAAAATATAGGAGATTTTTACTAGGAATTTATTTACATGTCTATAATACTTGTGTATTGTGTATTTATGTATCAATTTTGTGTCGACTTCAAACATTTGTGATCGTTATTCGTAACCTACCTACGCATTTTTGGCAATGCCCTGTGCCAAAGTATATTTCTCGTGCAATAACATTTCATAACCAATATTATGTTACTAGATTTACGATAATTTCATAATAATATTTTATTGGAAAAGAGATTGTGTGTGGTAAGGTTTTAGGTACATTTTCCCAAAGAGCACAGTTCTTAATCGTCAAGTACCTACTTGTAATAATTTGACAGGAACAAAATAAAACTGAATTTACAATACAAATAGATAATAACTAGCTGTCTTCTGGACGTGTTACTAGCAGTTTATCTCGTTGTCGTAGGAATTTCGGGATAGACTATAGTGTATGGGTTATACCCATGTATAAGCTATATTATTGTAAAATTTTCGCGTGAAAAAGTTACAAACATTAATCCATCCAAACTTTCATGTTTCAATACTATAAGACGACAGGCATTGGGAGAGAAATTCAAACGGCTGATCGTTGTTGCGCCTCTTTGGGGAGGCCTATATTCAGCAGTGGATACCAATGGCGATGATGAATATTAGAAGAACGGTATAAAACTTGAGTACACTATGCACAGTACCTCGCGGCCTCACTCGGTGAATCGAAACCGACGTCTGCGGTTAAGCGACCTTGGGCGTGGTCATTGGATAGGTGGCCGTTTGGAAATGGTCTTCTCAACGTATTCCTTGCTTACAACGACTATGAACCCTGTTTACTCTATCAATTTATAGTCGTCGATCCGAAAATATAACTAACATTTATAAAAAAAGGCCTATGTCCAGCAGTGGACAAATATAGGCTGATGATGATGATGATGATAAAAAAAATACACTTCACGCCTTTAATCCCAGAGGCACATTTGTGTGGATAATTCTGCTTACCCTACATCGGGATCAAAACGGCGTGAAGTATATGTATGTTTGATCACTTGTGGTGTATCAATGGGTCTATTTTCAATGTAAACGAAGTAGAGTATTTAAGCAGCGCGCAGACGAACGAAAATCGCGATAGCAAAACCCTTGTCCTTGAATCTATTTCTAGATTATATTTTTGTTGTAAAGAAGATATACCAAGGAAGCAGTGGCGTGCACTGGCTTTTACGACAAGGTAGGCAGCAAACCCCAAGGATTGACACATATGTATATGTAACTTGTCTTTACGATACATAGGTATAGCTATCTACTTACCCACAAAACACAGGACCTTCGTTAGCCTATGTCGTGAGCACAACATACAAAGATCTAGCAAAAACTCTATTATTAGGTCGGGTAGCCAAAATACTAAGGTAGGCAGTGTCTTTTTGCCTATATGGCGTGCACGCCACTGCAAGGAAGGTACCATGATAAGGAAAGCAAGATAATGTGCATGGTCTCTCAGAGAAATTGGTGTAAACACTTGGTGATCGACTCTCATTCGTACGGCCTTATAGTGAAGGAAAGAAGTAATGCGGTTTTCGCATAGCAAAAGGTTTTTGAACCCCATGGCATTCGCTAACTATCACGGATGGTTTAGATACGCTCTGTAAACCGTGCCATTTGTTTAGCAGGTGCCTCCGGATCTTTTTTTTTTTTTGGTATCAAATTAGTTACACTAGAACCACTGACTCTCATGTACTTACATATTTATTTAATACTTTATTTCAATAAATGTAGAAATGGCGGACTTAAAACTAATGTATTATCTACCAGTCGACCCCGCAGCATTGTGAACATGGTTAGGCAGAGATTAGGACCTCTTCCACGATTTCGGGAAATCTCTTTCGCCATTATTTTTCCATATAGATAGTTCCTCTGCCTACCCCGTTTTGGGATTAAAAAGGCGTGAACTACCCAGTAGTTACCTAGATCCCAGGGAAGCCTACGCCTGGCCTTCTGTCTTGGAAGCTACAAAGTGACTAAACGGACTTAGAATTTAAATACTTACTGATCATCATATCAACATCAGCCAACTGACATCCAATGCTGGACATATGCCTCCCCAAAGTTATGTATCGGTGCCTTTCTCCGCCAAGATGATCCGACGATCTAAATTACTGATTATTATTATTACTAGCCTACTGGATCCCACTGCAGGGCAAAGGACTCTCTTCCCTTTCTCCACTCTTCCCGATTCTGC